>JAJGRW010000701.1:1041511-1258963 GCA_025461045.1 Carex parvula
ACCGTCCGATCTACTTTAAGTTCATGTGCATAAATTTTAAAGCCCACAAAAGTTGCTGGTGCGAATTTTAAGCAGATCGACGGTCGTCGAACCCATCGAACTCACTTTGAGTCCGATGGGCATCGACCCAAACTGCTCTCCTATAAGAGGAGACCTCGATACAGTAAATCAAATCCAGATGATACCAGAAATCTCTGCAAGAATCAACTCTGTCTCCCTTTCTGCACTAACATATCAATTTTTGATTCCTTTTCAAACTACCGAGGTGTCCTTTGTACTTTTCGTTAGGATAAACAATTTAATTTTGTTCTTATTTGTTACAGTAGGCACATCGTTCGATCATTAATATCTGAATGGAGATATTTAACTAGGAGTGAGCCTATGGTGCTATGCATAGCACGGATGGCTAGTGTGCTACGGCTTAATATGGTACTTTTAAAATCCTAACTGTCGATCCAACTGTTCAATGTGATAACCATATTAATATGTACTTGCAACTAAATTTTATATTTTTTCGAATTTTTTTAACTATTTTTTTAGATAGTAGAATTTTGATGGTCCCGAATTTTCAAAAACACGATTTTTCTACCTATCTAAAAAAATAGTAAAAAATTTGAACAAAATATAAAATTTAGTTTGCAAGTACATATTTATAGTTATCACATTGAACGGTTGGATCGACCGTTAGGATTTTTAAAAAGTACCATATTGAGCCGTAGCACACTAGCCATCCGTGCTATGCATAGCTCACTCTTTAACTAGAGTTCAACTTCATACTCCCGTTGTATCTTTAATTTTATGTCTAATTTGATCTATCATCTGCTGGTGTTTTAATTATTATCTGGTTGTATTTTTTATTTGATTTAAATTTTACTCAAATGAGTTTCAGATGATGGTGGAAGTGTGCACCTGTAAAATCGCCACCGGAGAATGGTTTGTTTTATCATATTCTGCTGCTATTAATTTTTTTTTAATGAACCTCTTGATAAGATTGATTATAATTGATGTGGTTTTGTCAGATTTTGAAAGGTGATAAATATTATTGTTGTTGGATTATTTTTGCTGATAATTAACAAGCATGAATTGAAAGAGTAGGGTTCAAATACTTCATATTTTTTCACGTCTCAATTGTGTCTCATTTTTATTTATTTTCAAAGTTCAAACAGCCGATCAGAACTGCTTACTAATCTCCAGTTTCTCTCTCTCTTCGTCATTGCTCTTTCGCTTCCCCTCCATACCTCACCTCCAGTCCGCCCACCTGCCCTCATCGGTGCCCCTTCGCAGCCTCCCTCGGGCGCTGCCACTCACCCCCGGCGCCGCCCATCTGTGCCCCTTCCCCCGCAGAGCTCGATCTCTATTCATACTTAAAGCCATCATCATTTAAAAATTAACAGTAGCTACTTGAATTAGAATAAATTTATGAAATATACTTATAAGAGGAGAGTTCAAATGTTTTTATTTTTGTGCTTGAAAATTTAAATATAAAAATAAACAATTAGATTTTCATCATATAGCCTAATTCAAATTGCCAAAACAAATCATACGGTAACAATAATACCAAATGCAGATAACGTGCAAATAGGAAATTAAACAATATCTTACAATGTTCATGACAATATAATTGAATGAGAGCAACAATGCAAAATTCATAGAATTCAGATCCTCCCCGGTACCGTAATAGGGAATCTTTTACAATTACTTGATCTGGATCGTTCTTTTTAACTTGCACGAATCTCAAAGCCCAATAATACTGACCCCTCCGTCAGCCCGAATCTCAAAGCGGCTGAGAGTTAATCTTAAATTTACGGTAATGGAGAGGATACTTGTCCAAATTCATGTCAATAGTAGAAATCATGAATTGACGCTACAAATGATGTCTAATGTGAAACCCAAATGTGGACAAAGGGCTGCTATTGAATTTTCGTTGTAATGTATGTTACATTGAGAAATGCTACGTGTTTCTATTAATATCCATTAATTTTTTCGTCATCCCGGAATTCCTTTCCAAGTTAACGATAACACTACTAACGTTAAATTAGCTCAATAGACTTAACGGACTAGATGCGATCGCGGTGCGTTCAGAGTTCAGATAGACGGGAATCCATATCCTCTGAGGCAACAGAATATTTAAGTTAAGATCCGGACCGTCCGATCAGAATCCGAGTCAATCCAGCCCGTGTGTAATCCAGGAAGTCCTTCAATATTCGTGCAGATTATGATCGGACAGTCTGGATCTAAATAGAAATATAATGTTACCTTAGAGGTCATAGAAATTTGATAGACGGTGGACGACAAGAGCGAAGAGGCGAAGACGGAAAGTCAGACTCAGACACGAGTAAGGACATGTTCGGTAGTACCCATGGAATTTTTGAAAAAAGTTGAAATCTTAGAATTTTGCTATGAGACCTGTTCGGAAGTTAAGTATAATTCCTATCTGTAATTCTATATGAATTTTTTATGGGACGTTAAGTATAATTCCTATCTGTTAACTTTGCCATGAGAGGTTAAGTATAAATTCCTATCTATAAATTCCTGTCTTCTATTTCATGGGAAAAAATCATTAGCTTAGACCTCTGTTTTTTATTCAAATGATAAAGCTGCTAAAATATTAATTTGTTAAATATTAATTAAACAAAGTTAACATATACATTAACTTTTATCATACATCAATGAAGATAAAATTTTATACATCCTGAGAATTTTTTTTTATTGTACATGTAACATCAGACATAATTAAACAAGGACAAAATTTTAATTAAAGAAAGCATAATTAATTAAACAATAATATTAAACTTACATAATACAACTGATACGTTCTATCTCGGGAGATGAGGCCGTATGGAGATTTGGGCTAAGCTGGATTCGTCCGCCAAGGAGTGGCAGGCCGAGGTGTAGATCGAGTTAGGAACTCGGGGTGGTTTATGAGAGATTCGGACTCTGACCTATATGATCTCTCTCTAGTTTAAAATTTGCGTCCCTTTTTCCTGGGAATCACTACCTTATATAGTCCAGCCATAACTGCCATCTCGGGCGTTTATGGAGAACGTGGGCAGTTATGTCAGCCGTTACTGGGACGTGGGCATTAAGCTAGCCGTTATGGGACATCGGCATTAAGCTAGCCGTTTCCCCGGCTATCCCGTATGTCGGTTGGCATGGGCCTATTTTAAGGCTCTGTTTGGGGCCGGCATATTGGGCCCCGGCTTAACGAGCTTTTGGGCTTTTTCATATGACGTTGGGTTGGCCTTGTAAAGATCCGAATCCCAGTCTTTCATGGCCCAGTTTGGAACAAGTAAAAGGGCCTGTGGAACATGGCCCTATCATTGGCCCCCGAAGTCGGAATGCATCGGCGAGATGCTTTCGACTTGAAGGTAAATAATCGTAAACGCGGTTTCTATTATCGACATTAGTGTATAATCATGCTGTAATAATCTTGGGTGTGTCATATGTCGGGTACAAGTCTTGTTACAAACCCAACAATTAATGTGTTAATATATACCTATCTCGGTATGTATCCGACAGTTAATGTGTTAACTTTTTTTTTTTTTTTTTTTAAACAACAACATGGTTTCCGAGTTAGTCAAAATCAGTAAAAGAAGTGAATCATAGAAATTAGAAGTAATCATTGATATCGTAAAAGCAGACAAGCCTAAATATAAGAAAACATCGAAATCATACAACGCCTCGATCTAGTAAAATATCGAAATCATACAACGCCTAATTAACTAACATGAGACATTATATTTATAGTGCCTGTGAAGAATATTCCACCACGGGCGCCATATCTGTCATGTCACTCCTTCCACGCACCGTGATGGCCAGGTTCAGCAAAAGACGGGTGTGATGTCGCTTTTCTAAGTTGAAAATCACACGTACCCATGTCGTTTCGGTGTCTCAAAAAGGTTATCGTCGTTGAGTTCATGTTGGATAGCGGTGTACAAACTGCGGTCCTCCGCAATTAACGTGATAAACACCCCGGCACTCTAAAATCGACGACGGGGGTCTGAACGGCCTTGGATGTCATAGTGGTGGAAGCAACTCCACTCGTAGCACATCCGGCATTTTGCCATCTCGTGCTTGGTACCTTGGTCGTGACATAGGACACACCAACGCAACTTGGGCTCTAAGTCAAATTTATAGATGTCGTTCGCATTCCTCCTTAGTGAACGATGGTGCGCCTGCGATGGGTGAGGTCAATAAGGTCGCAAATTTAGAATCTTCGTTTGCGAGCATCCAATCTAAATCTTCTTCGGGAAAATGTTGGAGTAGAGTCCATCTTCGGGCCGAGATAGGACCCGTCGCGGGACATGAGGGCGACGAGGTTTGGGGCGAGGGTTGGCTACGGCTACGTTTGGGAGTCTGGTCATGACTACTCTGACCATTGGGCGAGGGTTTTTTGTTTTTAGAGACCACTCTTTTGATAGGCATCTCGGAAGTGTGGTAACGACTGTAAAAGGCAAAGAGTAAAGATGTGTCCTGTTTTACGTATGGTGAGTCTGTTATTTATAGTCGTAAGGGGTAAATATTGCCATAAATACTGTGGGCCCTACCGTCAAAATAAGTAACTGCTAGCTACTTGCCATAAATGCTTGGTCGTTGTGTATTTTGTACGAGATGACAAGCGTTCGTTATTCTCGAGGTGGTCGATTGACCCATACGAGGGTGGCATTGAGAGCTAAAGAGGGAAATGTTGATGCAAAATATATATTAATAAAACAAAACGAGGTAAGAACCTCGATGAGCATACATGTAAATTTGAGAGTTCATATTGTAACAAACAAAAGGCGGGCTATTCCCGTGATAGTCTATAAAACAGCTAAAGCTATTCATGACGGGAGCGCTTATTCGACATTCGTGATCAAGGCATTGTCTGCAAATGAAGGATTTGAAACGAGATCACCATGGTTCCGAGGTGATCTTCGAGCCAGACATCCGGGGTGAAAAGCTTATTCGCAACCGTCACAATGGAACATGCGCTGATAGTTTCCCCGAGTTTTGCAAACAGCGCACCGGTCCCAAGCTAGCGGGTCGTCGTCTTCTTTCTCGGGGTTATTCACGGGTGGCTCGATGTTGACCTCAGGGTCTTTATGTTGGGGAGATGCGTGAAGTAACGTAATGTCATCATTCTCCAACTTAACTCCGCCCTTCATTTGCTTAGTTTCAGCCATCGAATTGTAGCCCGAGTTGAAAGTGATAACTGTGATCGATGTGTGTTCCGTTAAAGGGAGATGAAGAAGTATTTATAGTATATCGGCATTAATTGCTCGACGCATCGACTTCCGTTAACCGCCGTCAGCCATCAAATCAGCCGTCAATCAGTCAGAGGTACGTGGTTATGGCGCAATCCCGCATGACACTTGGTACGCGTCAACTCGGTAAAAGCTCGATTCTCTGGATTATGTGCGGGAATCGAGGTGTCGCCATGATGAAACGCGACGCTTCGTGGCTCCTTTTCAAAATTCGTGCGAGTACTGAGCGGGAAAATGGGGACCCCTATATATATACCTCATCCCGCCTTACTCATTCATTATTGTTTATTGTGAGCAAATCGATCTCGGAGCCACAAAGCGAAAGTGTTTTCTGTGATAGCGGAGCGAGTTCAGTGCATTCAGAAGACCTCGGAGAACACATCTGCCGAAGACCGCGTTGAAAAGAAATCTCAACATAAAGGTAACTCTTTACCATCTCGATAGTCGGCCTTATTGATAAAGTTTATTTGGAACTGTATATGAATATTTGCCGAGGTCATAGTAATGTAGTTGACCACATAAGCATGGTAATGTTGTCAACCTTATGATTAATGACCTAACCTCGGCAATTGATTTGTATGTGATAAGTCGGTAAATGTAATACCTTAGAAACAAAGAATAGCGGTTAGCTAAGCCAATCCTGTTCTTCGTTAATTTAGAAATGGCCGAAGAACAAGAAGGATCTCGGGATTCATCACCGGCTACTTCGGGGGAACAGTCCCCGTTTCCACAGCAGGTTTTTCACCCGGGTAGGGCTAAGAGCATTCACGGTGTGACCCTTACTAACCCCGAAGCTTCAGAAGAAGCTGAAGGCGAACAGTATAGCGAAGGAAATGGGGAACACGAATAAAGTTCGCCTCGGGGTGAACTTGTGTGAAGCCTCAGTGGGAACATCTCGTGAGCCTTTGGAGCTCCGAAAAAGAAATCAGAAACCAAAGGAAAAGGCGGCTCCCCGAGATGGTCACCAAGGTGATCTGGTGTTCCCAGTATCTGCTAGTATCCCGCCAAAACTAGTCGTTCAATGTAAAGCTTATGTAGATGCTTTTTATGAAGAACTTGTGCCCGAAGATGACAGAGAAAAATATCCTCAGGATGCCCTCAAGCTGGTAGCTCCGGGTCCTGATGACCGAGCGCATGACTCAGGTCGCGGGATATGCCTGTACTGGAAGATGCCGAAATGCGGCTTCAAAGTAGGGTATCTAAGTTTGTACGCGAGATATTGCGACATCTCGATGTAGCCCCAGCACAATGGACTGCGCCCGCATGGTGTTATATCATGACTTCAAATATCTGTTTGATATGATGCCGGAGTTGAAGCCGGACTTTCCAAGTGTGGGGTTGTTCTTTCATTATTTCACTCCTTTATACAATAATGAGAGCCATCTCGCAATTCGGAAGCGTGGCAAAGTTGCGCTGTTTGACAATTGTCGAAGACGGACGATTGGAACCACGGTTGGGTATACCTCGCGAATCCCAATGACTTGCCATGCTTCAAAGAGATACGGAGGGATTGGCATCCTTTGAAAACGGAAAGTCTCATCCCGCGTTCCCCCCCCCATCCTTAACCTCAGATGAACTAAAAGTTGTCCGAACTCTTGACAAATATTTTACAAGTTAGTTTTTTGTTTTTCAGTTCGTACTAACATATCTTTGTATCGTATTCATTTGTTTATCTCGTATTGTCATGGATAACTTGTTAACTCTTGCATATTTCTAATTCGCAGGTCGCGGTTATATGGCACTACCTTGGAAGGCTGCTCGTCCAATTCCTATCTTTGCCAATCCTGAAGACGGCTTCGTTAGGGACAAAGGTGTCATCCCCCAAAACCGAGCGTTTCCAAGGGTCAGAAGACGCCGAAGTTGAGTCTTGCCACTACCCCGGCGGCACCCTCGAAGTCGGCTTCCAAATCCAGTGCCAAGGGCGCGAAGGGCAGTGCTTCTGGTTCCTCTCAACTCGGGGTATCGCGAAAGAGGAAGGAGACTTCTGTTGACCCCCCCTCGCGTTTAACGAGGCAAGAGAAGGGGAAAGACGCTGTAGTAGAGGAACCTGAGCCTAAGAGGCAAAAGGCTCAGTCCGATATTGTGTTGGTGACACCCAAGGTCACTCCAAAGGAACCTTCGCAAGCCGAGGTTGATGCTGCTCAAGCGGATTTGGAAAGAATCATTGAAGAGGCAGCTGGTGACGTGTGGAATCCTGCAGAGGAACATAGAGCATTCCTTGAGTCGCGGATTTCTGAACAAGGGCGACATACCGGGTTCGTGTGGGGAACCGAGATTTCTCAGGGGTTCCCCGACAGCTTTTTAGGCTATCTTCCTGGGTATTCGCGGATGCAAGAAGAGGAAGATCATCCCGAGGTCCGGGCCGCGTATGCTCGGGAAACGTTCAGACTCACCACTACTCAATATCAAAAGAAGTGGGCTGAGGAAAATCCCGATCAAGTCGTGGGCCAGGTTTTGAGGTCGTTGCATGATGCCGGGGTTTACTTTGGGTTCCTCAAGGATTCGCTTAATAGTGAGAAGCGCAGTGCTCTTGCTGTCCACAGCTGATCAAGAGGCGCTTAACAAGGCGATTTTAGAGAGGAACCATTTTTTACAATTGGCGCAGCAAAAAGATAAGGAAAGAAGGGTACTACTGGCCAAGCCGCCGTGACCTTGGCAAAATATGAACTTGCCTGCATCACGGGCAGGAAGGCCGATGTCGAGCGTCTGGAGACCGAGAAAAAGGCAAAGCGTTATAAACGCAGAGCCGACAAGTACAAAGGGTAAAGTCGAGGATCTTAAGTCCAAGCTCGAGGCCCAGACCAGGAGGTGGAAGATGCGAGATCCGAAAATGTCCGACTAAAAACCGAGATGCAGGATTTAAAAAAGAAAACACTCAGACGGTTTTTAGGCAGCAAAGCCTTCGCCCAGGTTGTCCCTTATGCCTGCAAGGACGTGATGACGCAAACCATTTATTGCTATCTGGATGAACTGGCAAAGCATTACCCGTTCAAACCCGAGCATGTGGGTTTTACTGAAGTGGAATTCGAGAGACTTGTTATCAAAGATCTCTCGGATTACGGCTGGGATGAAGAAAATGATGCACTGTTGAACCCGGATGGTACTCTGTTTTATAAGGAACTTGAACTCGAGAACCATCCGGTTTCGAAGATTGTCCATCCTTGGCCTAAAGATAAGTGACCTAAGCATCTCGACCTACCCGACAATGCAGCCGAGGGGGAAAATGAAGACACTCCTTCTGATACCTCCTCCAAAGGTGAAAAAGAGGACATCGAGGTGGGGAATGTCGAGGTAGAGAATGTCGATGAGGACAGTATCATACATCAATGCGGGGGGCAAGAGAATGAAGCGGATATAAATCTTTTTAACTCTCCGCGTGATGGAGGAGATGATGATGCTCCCGTGAAGCCGAATCCCCCTACTCCATGTAAGTAAAAATTCTATTACTACTATCACCGAGGTGTTTCATTCATGCTTAACCTAACTAATCATTTTTGTTTTGTTTGTAAGAAGGATGCAAGCAATGGAAGCAACGTCGGCATGAGGAAGACATTTGTACCCCCGAGATGTGGGGGTTTTTAAAGTTGTTGTAATGTGTACTGTTTTTATTTGCACCCCCGAGATGTGGGGGTTATAACAGAAATTTTTGTAATACAGTATTTGATACCCCCGGGATGTGGGGGTTTAACAGAACAATTGAATGTAACTTGTTTCTTTTAATCGCATGTTTCTTTGCCCGAAATTGATTTCTTTTCTGTCAATTTTATCTCGGTTGCATGCTTTTATTTTCTTTGTAAACAAGCAAAATGTGCTTGATTGTATATCCTTGCCCCCCCCCCTTTTTTTATTTTTGACAAAATGGTCAATGTGGGGGGACAGGTACGTCGCGCAAACGTATGCGTTACCCCGAGAGGTTTTCGATAAATGTTCTCGACAGAATAAAATTCATGTTACTGGTGGAACAGTCGTCGTCCCTTAGGACTACATTAATTTATTGTGTATCTTGGGAGTATTACCCGAGACGCATTTCGTTGCCACAAAAGGCTTTCGTTCATATATCTCGGACCCAATAAGTGAAACACAATCATAAATAACATAAGATATATATATTGATAAAAGCTTAGAACCATACAAAAATTTGCATCTTGGTCTAAGTGAATACATGGAATAAAAAACAGAGGCTTATCTCGCCCTGAGTATCTCGCGGTTAATAAAAACATAAAAACGACATGCATTAAGTGTATAATTTACGGAGATGGCAAGTGTTCCATGGACGAGTAAGTATGAAACCACTTGGGTCTTCTAATTCATAAGTGCCTTTACCTCGCGGGCGAATGACCTTAAAGGGACCTTCCCATTGAGGAGCGAGTTTGCTGACATGTTTGCCAGCTGCTTCCACAGTTTTGAGTACCAAATCGCCCGGCTGGAATTCCCGAGGTACCACGTGTTTATCAAATGCACGTTTAACCCTGCGTTGATATTCCATGGTGCGGATGCGGGCCTTCTCCCGACCTTCTGTGATGAGGTCGAGTTCCGCGGCACGCGCATCGCGGTTGTCGTCAGTGGAATATGTCAAAGTACGGAGAGATGGTTCCATCATTTCGATTGGAGTGACTGCTTCCATTCCGAACACCAGAGAGTAAGGTGTTTGCTGTGTGGCTTCTCTAGGTGTGGTGCGGTAGGCCCATAGAGTTCCATCAATGATGTCGGGCCAATTCTTTCTGTTTTCGGCAACTTTCTTCTTGAGGCCATCCAGAATAGTGCGGTTTGTGACTTCTGCTAAACCATTGCTAGCAGGGTGGCTGACCGAGGTAAAGTTGTTCTGAATACCCAGGTTGGAGAGGAAAGTCATGGTGCGTGCTGTATTGAATTGTGTTCCGTTGTCCGAGATTAGGGTGTGCGGTATGCCAAAACGACAAACGATGTTCCGCCAGATGAACTTCTCTGCTACTGCAGCAGTGATAGTTGCTAATGCTTCGGCTTCGACCCATTTAGTGAAATACTCGACGGCTACGATAATCCAACGGTACTGTCCGACAGCTTTGGGAAATGGCCCAACTATGTCTATTCCCCATAAGTCAAAAGGCCAGGCTCCCGAGATGGATATTTGATCGTAAGCCGGGATGTTGCTCAACTTACTGTGGTATTGGCATCGTTCGCATTTTCGGACTAGGTTTGCCGCATCATGTTGCATGGTTGGCCAGTAAAAGCCGGCTCTGAGGATTCGTTTGGCAAGAGTTTTCGCTCCTTGATGGCTTCCGCAGATGCCTTCATGTACCTCAGATAGCATTTTTGAGGCTGTCTCCTCATTGATGCATTTGAGCCAAGGTCGCACGTACCCCCGTTTGTAGAGGTGATTGTTGAATATAGAGTACATCGGTGCGATTCTTTTCAAATGTCGGGCTTCCAGCTGGTCGGTGGGGAGAACCCCGGTGTTAAGGAAATGCCACATCGGGGTGAACCAGGACTCACCCGGTTCACCGATGGCAAGTACGGCTACAGTTTCGAGGTTGATGCTGGATTCCGGAACATTCATAACAATCACAGGCCGATCTTTGTCAAGGTTGCCCGCGGCGCCAAGTTTGGACAAAGCATCAGCTTGGCAGTTCTTGTTGCGCGAGACATGCTGGGTATCAACCTTGTCGAAATGGCTCTTGAGCAGGTGGAACTGCTGTCGGTACTTGCGCAACTTCTCGTCCATGACTCGGCATTCATCGTTTATCTTCTTGACCGCTAACTCGGAGTCACTGCGAAGATGAACCTCGCGGGCGCCCAATTCTTTAGCTAGTTTAAGGCCCGCTATCATGGCTTCATATTCCGCGGTGTTGTTTGTTACCGGGAATTGAAAATGGAGAGCATAATTCAGGGTTTCCCCGTGTGGACCATTGAGGGATACCCCGGCTCCAGCCCCTTATAACGAAGAGGCGCCATTGACATGGATAGTCCAACGTCCCTCAGACTCGGGAGGAACTCCGGAATACTCGGCGATAAAATCGGCAAAGATCTGAGACTTTAAAGCATTTTGGGGGTGGAAAGAGACATCGAACTCGGATAATTCAAGCGCCCATGCTAATAATCGTCCAGATGAGTCAAAATTCGCGAACGCCTTCTTGAGTGGGATCCCGGTGTAAACCTTTATGGAGTGCGACTGAAAGTAAGGCCTTAATTTTCTAGCAGCTATGACAAGAGCATATGCTGCCTTTTCGATCTGGGAATACCTGGTTTCGGCATCCCGAAGCACATGAGAGACGAATTAAATGGGTTTCTGATCTCGTCCCTCTTCCCGAACAAGGGCAGCACTTACCGCATGACCCGTTGTTGCCAAGTACAACACCAGGACATCGCCCGCGGTCGGCCTGCTAAGACATGGTGGATTAGCGAGGTAAGCTTTGACTTTCTCAAAGGCCGTGGCACACTCCTCTGTCCATTCAAATTTGGCTGACTTACGCATGGCTTTAAAGAAAGGGAAACATACATCCCCGGATCTCGCAATAAACCTGTTGAGAGCGGCCAATTTGCCTGTGAGAGATTGCAGTTCTTTGAGGTTCCGAGGCGGTTTCATATCGAGGATGGCTTGTGATTTCGAAGGATGAATCTCAATGCCTCGCATAGAAACCATGAAACCAAGGAACTTGCTGTTCGCTCCCAAATGAGAGGTACAGAGTTTCACCACAGCCTAAACTGTGGAGTTTAAACCCTATTCAACTCTTTGACGAAGGTTGCAAGTGCACAACCCTGTCGTGTAGTTAGAACGGGTGTCGATCCTCAGGGACGGTCTATTTTCTGAACTTAAACTATTCCTAGTTAGGTACTAGAAGTTGAATGTTTGGGGTTTGTTTGTTTAATCCTAAGGTATATGAACAAGTCGAATGAAATGAAAGAATGAATGAACAAGTATGAATGTATGAACAATTGTATGAACAATGAATTAACAGAAAAGAATCAACTAAATGTTTGTATTTTGTACTATGGTATAAAGGGGTGTTTCAAGGGTTTCAGATTTCATATTCAACTTTGCTGCTCAGGACCTGCCACGCGACCCGCATGCTCTCGCATGCGACCCGCTTGGCCTTAAGCGCCCTGAACCTGGCACGCGACCCGCAAGCTGTGGCTTGCGACCCTCGTGATGCGACCCGCGTGCTAAGTCACGCGACCCGCATGGTCCCTTGGGCTGAATCTGCACATGTCAGAAACTTATTGTTTAAGTCGTGTAAGGCTAGATTGACCGTACCTAGTGTCACTGAACCTCAACTTTCGTGTGTTGGCTTAGCTGACCTGGTTTGGAACTGCAATTTCACCTTCTCAAGTTTAATCAAGCTGTTTGATCTAAACCTAAGTTCTCAATTCTGTTTACTAAAGGTATCTACAAGCTGAAGTAGAAACTTTCACCTTTCGGCTACTTATTGACCTCACCTTTCGGTTCTCAGACCTACCTCAAGTACTTAACCTAATTTGCAAGAAACGTCAAGCCTTTGGTACAAGAAGAAATGCCAAAGGCATTCAACAGTAAGCAATCAAGAATCAAACAATTCAGATCAAGCAATCACAAATAATACAAGAATCAAAGAAACACGAAATAACAATAAGAATCAATCCATATGCATCATCAAGTAAAGTGTCAGACTACAAATCCAAACCCTCGAAACTACAGTATCTACTCAGACATCAATAAAATCAAACAAGAGAGAGAGGAAGAAAGCAAATCATGGTGAGATAAGAGGAGGGAAGAGGATCGAGGCTTCTGGAATCTTCTTCTCTAAGTCGTGGCTCCAGATCGCCTCTCCTCTCCAGATCGCTTCTCCTCAGGCGCCAAGCACCCTTCCTCGCGATCAGACCCCCCTTTTCGGGAAGATATCTGGGCTCTCCTTTTCTCAATTCGCGCAGGCCTTATATAGGCATCTTAACGGGCTTAAATCGGGTCCTGGCGCAATTAACTCGACGCGGGTCACGTGCCAACTCATGCGGGTCGCGTCGAGCTTTCCGAAAAGTGGTCATACGCTCAAAACGGAGTTACGAGTCAAAAGTTATGACTGTTTTAAGTTCGGTGCTGAAATTTCAGGGTCTGATGCGACCCGCGTGGAATCTGACGCGGGTCGCGTGGGGGAAGTCAGAACTTGCTTGTTTTGCCTGTTTTTCGCCTATTTCCTGCAAATCAACCACAAACTGCAGCAGTACCATATTCTAATTGATTTTCAATATAAACTATGCAATTTAGTGGTCAAAAACATAGGGTCTGGTCTAGAAATAGGACGAAATAATAGATGAAATATAGACATATCAAATTCCCCCAAGCTTACCCTTTGCTTGTCCTCAAGCAAATCTGTACTTTTATACAGGGTTTGGATTCTAAATGCAAGTTAAATGCCTAAATGTGAAAACTTACATGATTGCTACAATAGAAGAACTCAAGAATCTTTTTGCTATGATTCGGACTTTCCTTGGTCAATTTTGATTCACCTCACAAATTGATTAACAAAACCTCAAACTCTAAATATTTCAAAACTTGCAAAGCTGATTACTCGAATTTATCGATTTATCATTCTTTCACTAAACTATGCCCTCGTTTGTAGGAGATTTTCTTTTTTGGCCCCCCCAAGCTTGGATCAAGCTTAGGTCAGAAAGTTGCGGACTTCGTGTGTTGATATGTGCAAAAAATTTATTCTTTCATTTCTAATTTGGGAGACGAGCTCAAAGGCGTCCATTCAAGACTTATTGTCAGTACTCATATTTTCTCTATCTTTTCATTTCCTTTCATTTTCTTTTTCTCTTTTGTTTTCTTGATTTCTCTCTTCTTCTTTTTTTATTTGTTTTGCACATACCATGAATACACACATCCACTAGTGTTCATTCACACCAACGGATATCCCAACCTTTCTTTATTTGAAATCCCTATTTTCATATTTGAAAGGCACAATTCGATTTCTAAATGCTATCTCGACATTCAAGTTTCCAATTTTACAAATCTCGAACCATTTGTTCCTAATCAGTTCTATTTGGTCAATTATGAGGTTAATTCTAATTTTCCAAGGTCATCCAACTCACAAACAAAAGTTTTCAAACAAGTTCCTAATTCTAGCAATCACACAAATTTATCACCTAAAAATGCAAAATTTTCGAAAAATAAACATGTCTAAATGCAGATATAATTTTCTTCTATTCCACCCCCCCAAGCTTGAATGAAGCATTGTCCTCAATGCTTGAATTCACACAAGGAAAAAGTAAATAGAAGAAAATATGGAAACTTACTAGATGGTGAGCGAGGGATGAGGCGGGGGCGTCTCACTGGTTGGTGGGAGGTGGATCAGGTGGCACTGGTGGGAGCACCCACTTCTGAGGTACACGGACCATGCGATCACACTCTTGCATCAGAAGAATCCGCAAGATTTCTTTCAAGTCCTTGATCAAGCACCCGATCGCGCTTTTGTGCGCTTCCAATTTCTCCAAGAGTGTAGCAGTCCGATCGGGTTCAAGATCTGCACTTATGATCACAGGACAACATCTATCTGGGTCTAGAAACTCATACCTGAGGTGAGCTGCTGGAGGCTTGAGCTCAGGAGTCAGCCGCTCTGTCTGGGTCTTGACGCGGGTCGCATCAGGTGGCGTGCGGGTCGCATCAAGTGAAATGGCATCGCGTGCTGACCAATCCGACTCGCGTCCTTCGGTTTCCAGGTCCTCAGACCACGGCATGCGGGTCGCATCAGGTGGCGTGCGGGTCGCATCCACATGCTCTTCAGGTGGAGATGCGGGTCGACTTGGCTCGATGCGACCTGGGTCCACATGTTCTTCCGTGGGTGACGCGGGTCGTGTCTCAATGATGCGGCCCGTGTGCAGTGCGGTCTGGTCTGTTGGCTGGGCTGGTCCTTCGCATTCTGGCTGAGCTGGCAGCTTTCCAGGTTGAGGTTGGCGTGAGGCGACGATGTGGCTCACTTGCTCCAACAACTTGTTTTGAGCGGCCATTTGTGTGGACATGTTTTGCATCTGTTCCCACATCATCTGGTTTATCTTCCCTTGTTCGTGTATGAATTCGATCTCAACGGGATCAATGTACGGCTTGGGTGGATCGGGTTGGAATACGCAATTGTTCTAGTTGTCGAACGGTGCAGTGTCGTAGAAATTGCAGTTGTTGTTGCTGAGATAGCCGTCCTGCTCCGATTCCTCATGCCAATCCGCCAGTGGGCAATACTCGTAAGAGTGTCTCATGTCCCCACACATGACACATGGCTGTGGCGGATGGTTTCTGGCTGCCTTCACGCTCATTTTGAATGAATACCTCTCAATGGCCTCCTCTAGCTTGGCAGCTTTGGCATATAGTGCTGCGATCTGATCAGCTTTGGATCGGCCGCCTCCTCCAGCTTGAAAATTGTCGCGGCCATAACAATGTCGGTCTGTCGCCATGTACATCTTGAGCTCCTCAGATGGTGATCGCTAAACTCAAGCCAGAATGTTCCTGAAAAGGAGAAAAGAAAAATAAAAGAAAAGAAAAGAAAAGATACAGATTAAAATCTAGATTAACTAAGAAAAGTAAAAATTCAGAAAATGAAAGCCGTCCCCGGCAACGGCGCCAAAAACTTGTTCGCTCCCAAATGAGAGGTACAGAGTTTCACCACAGCCTAAGCTGTGGAGTTTAAACCCTATTCAACTCTTTGACGAAGGTTGCAAGTGCACAACCCTGTCGTGTAGTTAGAACGGGTGTCGATCCTCAGGGACGGTCTATTTTCTGAACTTAAACTATTCCTAGTTAGGTACTAGAAGTTGAATGTTTGGGGTTTGTTTGTTTAATCCTAAGGTATATGAACAAGTCGAATGAAATGAAAGAATGAATGAACAAGTATGAATGTATGAACAATTGTATGAACAATGAATTAACAGAAAAGAATCAACTAAATGTTTGTATTTTGTACTATGGTATAAAGGGGTGTTTCAAGGGTTTCAGATTTTCATCTTCAACTTTGCTGCTCAGGACCTGCCACGCGACCCGCTTGACCTTAAGCGCCCTGGACCTGGCACGCGACCCGCAAGCTGTGGCTTGCGACCCTCGTGATGCGACCCGCGTGTTATGTCATGTGACCCGCATGGTCCCCTGAGCTGAGTCTGCATATGTCAGAAACTTATTGTTTAAGTCGTGTAAGGCTAGATTGACCGTACCTAGTGTCACTGAACCTCAACTTTCGTGTGTTGGCTTAGCTGACCTGGTTTGGAACTGCAATTTCACCTTCTCAAGTTTAATCAAGCTGTTTGATCTAAACCTAAGTTCTCAATTATGTTTACTAAAGGTATCTACAAGCTGAAGTAGAAACTTTCACCTTTCGGCTACTTATTGACCTCATCTTTCGGTTCTCAGACCTACCTCAAGTACTTAACCTAATTTGCAAGAAACGTCAAGCCTTTGGTACAAGAAGAAATGCCAAAGGCATTCAACAGTAAGTAATCAAGAATCAAACAATTCAGATCAAGCAATCACAAATAATACAAGAATCAAAGAAACACGAAATAACAATAAGAATCAATCCATATGCATCATCAAGTAAAGTGTCAGACTACAAATCCAAACCCTCGAAACTACAGTATCTACTCAGACATCAATAAAATCAAAACAAGAGAGAGAGGAAGAAAGCAAATCATGGTGAGAGAAGGAGGAGGGAAGAGGATCGAGGCTTCTGGAATCTTCTTCTCCAAGTCGTGGCTCCAGATCACCTCTCCTCTCCAGATCGCTTCTCCTCAGGCGCCAAGCACCCTTCTCGCGATCAGACCCCCCTTTTCGGGAAGATATCGGGGCTCTCCTTTTCTCAATTCGCGCAGGCCTTATATAGGCATCTTAACGGGCTTAAATTGGGTCCTGGCGTAATTAACTCGACGCGGGTCACGTGCCAAATCATGCGGGTTGCATCGAGCTTTTCGAAAAGTGGTCATACGCTCAAAACGGAGTTACGAGTCAAAAGTTATGACTGTTTTAAGTTCGGTGCTGAAATTTCAGGGTCTGATGTGACCCGCGTGGAATCTGACGCTGGTCGCGTGGGGGAAGTCAGAACTTGCTTGTTTTGCCTGTTTTTCGCCTATTTCCTGCAAATCAACCACAAACTGCAGCAGTACCATATTCTAATTGATTTTCAATATAAACTATGCAATTTAGTGGTCAAAAACATAGGGTCTGGTCTAGAAATAGGACGAAATAATATATGAAATATAGACATATCACTTGCCACCAGTTAAACCGAAAAAACTCTTCTTCGGGTTGAGTTTCATGCTGGCTGAATTCAGTGTCGCGAAGGTTTCTCGAAGATCTCTGACATGGTCGAGGTCGGACATGCTCTTGACAAGCAAGTCATCTACATATGCCTCCACATTTCGTCCGATCTGGTCGTGGAATACAGTGTTGACCATGCGCTGGAACGTGGCTCCAGCATTGCGCAACCCGAAAGGCATGACCCGATAGCAATATAGCCCCGAATTGGTGGTGAAGGCGGTCTTCTCTTCGTCATCTTGGCTCATCCGGATTTGATTGTACCCGGAGAACGCATCCATGAAGCTAAGATAGGCATGTCCCGTGGTGGAGTCGACCAGTTGGTCAATCTTGGGCAATGGAAATGGATCCATAGGGCATGCCTTGTTAAGGTCAGTATAGTCAATACACATACGCCAGTCGCCATTGGACTTCTTGACAAGCACGGGATTGGCTGTCCATTCTGGACACTCGACATTCCTGATAAAACCAGCATCGAGAAGTTTATGTACTTCGCGTTTCACGGCCTACTGCCGTTCTTCCCCCATGTTACGTTTTTGTTGCCTAACTGGTTTTGAGCCCGACTTAATATGCAGGCGGTGCTCCGCTATTGATCTCGGAATGCCTGGCATGTCGGCTGCGGTCCAGGCAAAAACGGACTGGTTTTCTCGGAGAAACTTGATTAGTTCGTCCTTTGCTTGCCCCTGTACTGCCTTTCCAATATTGAGTGTCTTGCCATCACCCAAAACGAGTTGTTCGATTTCGTCTGCGGGTTCAAGGGAAGTTTTTGCCTCAGCTTTATCTACTGGATCTAGTGCCAGGTCGGTGTTTGGAGGTAAAAAGTCAGTACTTGAATGCAACCGCTATTGGTTGGTTTTGGCGTCGGATTGATCGACCTGGTGGACAGAGCCTCCTTGACCTTGAACAGACGTCATGTAGCATTCGCGTGCCACCTGTTGTTGGCCACTTTCTTCTCCTATCCCGTTATCAGTGTGGAATTTTATTTTTAGGTGTGAAGGGGAAATAACGGCGCCGATTTTGTTCAAAGTTGCTCTTCCAATGATCGCATTGTACGCTGAAGGAGCATTAACGATGAGAAAGTCCACCATGACTTCCACCGTTCGGGGGGATGTGCCAAATCTGACTTTGAGTGGCATCATTCCCCGAGGTTGAAGGGCATCGCCCGTGAAACCTATCAAAGGTGAAATGTGTTGTTGGAGGGCGCGAGTGTTGAGGCCCATTTGTGTGAAGGCCGATAGATACAGGATGTCTGCTGAGCTTTCCGTATCAACTAACACCCTCTTAACTCTGTGAGTATTGATTTTGAGATTCAGTACCACGGGATCATCGTGTGGGCCTAGGTCCTTCTCGGAGAAAGATATCTCTTCCTCGGGCCGAGGTCGCTTTTTGTCGGTTTCGACCTGTAGAACAGTGGGGTATGTTTTCGATTGTCGCGAGGTAAGATTTTTTGAACGACCCCGCGATGGCCACCACTAATCACATTGATGACAGGACTGTTCTGCCGCTCTTGGCGTCTAGTCTCGGGACCATCCCGGGTGTGAGGACCGGCCTCACCAACTCGGGGTCTCGTATAGTCCTGCCTGTAAGGAATAGGTTTCTTAAAAACCTTACCTTTACCGTTGTACTTCCTGGAGAACTTTCTGAAGAAATCGGGGTTGATGAATTCGACCAGCTTACCCTCTCGGGCTAGTCTCTCCAGGATGTCTTTGAGTTGAAGGCAATCCGCAGTGGAGTGCCCATTGAATCTGTGGTACTCACACTTCTGGGAGTTATCTTGTATCGTGAAAATGTCTTTAGGCAACGGCGGGGGGAGGTCGAACATGCCCTCTATGATGTTGTACATCTCGTGCAGCTTCTTGGTGAGAGGTGCGTATCTCACGAAGTGTTGCCGGTATCCTTCAGTGCCAGGTTTTTTGCGTTCCTGCTCGGTCGGTCGGTTGTTTTGGTTTCTTCGAGGTTCTCTTTGGTTACGAAACCCGTCTTGAACTGGTTGTTTGTTGGTTTGGTGACTGGGAGATCGAGATCTAGGCCTCGTGGGGCTCCCGTTGTCATCTTCGGCACGGATGTAACCCTCAGAGTGGTCATCTTCTTCATGTGGGCTTCGTAACGCAAAGTTCCCGGACCCCCTTTGCGGAGCCCTTTCTTGATGGCGGCTAAGGCGAATTCTTCATTGAGGTTCTGAATTCGCCGAGATGCCTGTATGAAACGGTTAACAAACGCACCTGTTCTTTCGCGCTGTCCCTGGATAATATCTAGGAGCATTTCGCACGTGGCTTGCGGCGGCTTGATAATCGTGTACCTCTCTAGGAATAGTTTCGCGAAGTCCTCGAATTTGTTAATGGACCTCCGGGGTAGTGTCATGTACCAATCCCACGCTTCTCCAGTTAAGCAAGTGGTGAAGACACGGCACATAATGGCATCGGTGGCTCCAAGAAGGCGGAGTCGCTCGAGGAATCCATACACAAAGTTGTGCGGATCCTGTGTATCTCCGCTACCCCGAAAGCTAGGGAGGGTTGTCGGATACTTGAAATCCGTCATTGACTGGCGGTAAATGTCTCTGGACAGGGGGCCATCCTCGATTCCCATAGGCCGAGAGTAGGTGCCTGTCTTCTGGGATTCGAGTTCGGCTAGTTTGGCCGCAAGTCTGGTTTGGATCAGCTCTTCAACTTGAGCCATGTTGATACCTCGGGTTGGGGTAGGTGATCGCCGGTTCCTTCTTCGGTCATCGCAGCGAGCTCTATCCCGACCTCGGGTTGGGCTTCGTTCGCGTTCTCTACGGGAGCGAGATTGTTCTCTGCCGGATGGTCTGGGCCCTCTGCCGTGATTAGCTGATTCTCGCTCATCGTTGTGGTGAACTTCGGGACCTATGGGGTGTGGCAGCCTTTCGGGATCAGGTTCCCTGTTCTCGTCCTGCCCTTCCGGCCGTCTTCCTTCATCGGGATGTACCCCTGTTGGCAGAACATTCTGGCCTCTGCGTTCGGACTGGACCTGTTGTGCTGATGAGGTAGGTGTATCTGTCTGGTTACCAGTTCGGACCTGCACAAATTCTCTGTCCAGATTTCTTGGCGAAACATTTGCCGGTCGGCTGTGGACATGATTTGCGGACAAAGGTTGTGGCATAGGTGCAGTGGGCGGTACGGTCTGGTGTACGGGTCGCGGTGGTACTTGCTGAGAACACAGTATTGGACCTGTCATGGGATACATCCCGTGAGCGCCTCCCGGGCCCCATTGCCCAGAGGGTGTGACATAGGGATACTGGGGACCCGTTGGTGTGTAAGGTGTGTAAGCGGTCGCGCCGTAGTGATACAACGGCGTTTGCTGAGGGTAATATGGTATGTAGGGTATCTGGTATGTACCAGTTACGGGGTTGTGCTCGGTGTAGAGCGGTCTAGTTGTGTTCCCTTCGGTGAACGAAGGTCGATGGACGATGTCGGGGCCTGTGTGGCGAGACTGTGCAGGTTGGGGACCATGGGGTCGTATCATAGAGCTGCTTGGCCTCGCCCCAAGAGGCTGACTGTGGGAGGGGTTTCCTGTAGGCGGGGTTACCAAAGGAGGTGGTGTGATCGCTACTCCTGGCGGGATCGTTACCCCTGGTGGAAGCGGGATTGATGTGTTTGGTTGAGCCATCTAATTCTCTGTGTTCGAGCTAGGCGTGGCCCCACGGTGGTTGATACGTCCTATCTCGGGAGATGAGGCCGTATGGAGATTTAGGCTAAGCTGGATTCATCCCGCCAAGGAGTGGCAGGCCGAGGTGTAGATCGAGTTAGGAACTCGGGGTGGTTTATGAGAGATTCGGACTCTGACCTATATGATCTCTCTCTTAGTTTAAAATTTGCGTCCCCTGTTTTCTGGGAATCACTACCTTATATAGTCCAGCCATAACTGTCATCTCGGGCGTTTATGGAGAACATGGGCAGTTATGTCAGCCGTTACTGGGACGTGGGCATTAAGCTAGCCGTTACTGGGACATCGGCATTAAGCTAGCCGTTTCCCCGGCTATCCCGTATGTCGGTTGGCATGGGCCTATTTTAAGGCTCTGGTTTGGGGCCGGCATATTGGGCCCCGGCTTAACGAGCTTTTGGGCTTTTTCATATGACGTCGGGTTGGCCTTGTAAAGGTCCGAATCCCAGTCTTTCATGGCCCAGTTTGGAACAAGTAAAAGGGCCTGTGAAACATGGCCCTATCAACAACTTAATTTAATAATACAAGAAAAATTGATAAACAAACATAATTAAACTAGCAACACTTAATTTGAAATAGATTAAGTTAATTTTGAGTTAAGTTCCTTAGAGCATCTGCATCCCTGAATCTATTAGAGTTTCTAATCTGATGTGGCAGTTGCTAAACCAGTTTCAGGGATGTAGATGGATTTCTTATTTAACAACTTTGCTCAATAATTTCTTATTAAGAAATCGTTTACAAACTCTGACGTGGCAAATGATTGGCCTGTATTCGCTAAAATTAGTTTAATTTACTGCTGATGTGGCTTATCAATTTTAATTTACTGATGATGTGGCTTATTAGAAACTCTAAAATTAGTTTCAGGGATGTGAACATTTAGAAACTCCAGAGTCTATAATTATTTTAAAAGCAGTTAACAATTATTTAGAAACTTTAAGAGTTTCAGGGATGTAGATGCTCTCAGTGATATGTACAAATATATTAACCTGATTTGAATTAATACATTTATTACTTTGCAGTATGCGGTCAGTTCACTTTGATATTACTTAGCAGTGTATAATCAATTCACTCATTTAAATTTTATGAGAATCTGATATATACAATTATATTGATCATAATCAGTTATTAGTATTAATACACATAATATAGGTTAATTTTAGTATTACATCTTCTATTAAAAAGAAAATCAATATCTTAACAAATTTCCTATGAATTTGCCAAAGACATATATTCCAAAATTTCTCATAAATTAAATATCTTTTAATTTTAACAAATTAAAATTCTGGTAGCCGCCTGAAAAGAAAAGAGTGGGAGTCTTGTGGAAGGTGGCCTCAGTCGCTCCCTTTTAATGCGAACGCGATGCGATGTGACAGAGCTGGGTTGGGGTGGGAGATAATGAGGCGGGCCAAGGCGGCTGGGACTGGGGGAGGCGAGATGAACGCTGGGCTGGGGGTGCGAATCCCTCGCGCAATGCTGATCGGCGCCGTGGGGGCCTTCGCCAAGGTTGTTACAGCGCTGTTAAATCGCACCACCGTTTACAACGCCGACACGCTGCTCCGTCTCGTCTCTTCCCGCCCACCTGGCACGCCTCTCCTCACTGTTAGCAACCACATGTCCACGTACTCTCTCTTCCCTCTCTATTAACCTTTCTCAATGATTAAAATTAAATCATTGTATTGTTTATACCTGTGGGAAGGATGCCACGATATTAAGTTTGTTTGGACAGTCAATTAATTAGAGATTGGATGAGATCACTGAAATGGGACATTCTTTCTTTCTTTTCTTCAGTATCTTAATCGTACTACTTTGGCCTTGTGTTGAAATGTTCCTGTGATCCTGTTTGATGAATGTTCATTATGCTAGCAAGTTAACTGCCCTGTTAAGCTATGTTAGTTTTTGTTAATGGGATGCCTTTGGGATGGTTTGTGACTCTAGTAGAAGCCTTTTTTTTTTAATGATAAACCAATAGCTCAATCAGTTAGATTTAAATGAGATCTAGGTAATCAATTATTGTTTATGATAAACCAATAATTCAAAAAGTTATATATTCTCGACGGGCAGACAATTCCTTCTCATCATGTTATGTTTGGTTTGCGTTTTGCATGGCTACTGTAGAACTGTCCATTTTAGTACTATTATGAGCGTTTTTGTTTTTTTGGTTTGATAATGGCTTCAATCTGTAAGGCCCATCTTTTATCATATTAATATTTACTTAATCAGCGCCATTGCTCTCGAGAACTATAATTTCATATTTTTTTGTTAACAAATGTTAGTTCGGTATTTTGTTGTATTAATTATTTCCAACAGTTATCATATTTGCAACATAAACTTTAATTATAATGATAAATCATCTGATCAATTAAAACTCAAGAGGTTGCTCTGATCGAAAAAGCGTTTGCCTTAAAGCATCGATAACTATGCCCCTGACTCTAGTGAGTTCTGTTTTCCTAGGCTCAAACTAGCCAAATATCAATCCAAGCAGATTTGGACTTCATCTGATTTAAATGAGAGCACTGAGCAATATGATCCCTTCTATTATTTCTTATTAAGTTTGGTTTAATGGTTTCTCCATCCAGTCTGAAATGTGCAGTATGCTTTTAGAATTCTTAGAGATCCATGTTTAGCAAATAGGATGATTTGTTTGCTGTCATTTGAACACAAGTAAAGTAGTCTCTGTTGCCTGTCATTATATGAGAATTGTAACAAGGAACAAATGAAAACAGGTTGGATGACCCTCTGATGTGGGGTTTCAAGGGATTCCCTACAATGGATGCCAGGCTGCAGAGGTGGGTCCTCGCTGCGGAGGACATATGCTTCAAGAACTCTCTCTTATCCTATCTCTTTCGCCTAGGTCTCTTTCTTTCAACCTTTCAATTTTTTATATTAGAGGAGTACTTACCTTTTACTGTAACATAACGACCTAAATTTTTGCAAAGTACATCAGTTCCCAATTTAGCTGTTTATGCTGATATGAACAATAAGGTAATTGGAGGTGTGTGTGTGTGTGTGTGTGGGGGGGGGGGGGGGGGGGGGGGGGGGGTGGTTCAGGAGGGGTTGAGGTGGGTTAGTTTGCGCATCTTCTGAAGTAACAAAAAGGAGAGAGGAGACAGAGGATACTACCAGGTTTTGCAACTAATTAGATGTTATTACCTATGTTCTATTGTGGGGGGGGGGGGGGGGGGGGGGGGGGTCATGATATTTCATTGGTTTTTCTCTTCTATTTTGTAACTGGATTATTCCTGATCCACATTTAATTTGTATTTTCATTGATGCAGGGAAATGTATTCCGATAACAAGAGGTGCAGGCATATATCAACAACATATGAATGAGGCTCTTCAGATCTTGAGTAGAGGCGAATGGGTTGAAATACCTTACTTTTATTTATTTTTTCTTTTTCGCTTTTTTTCCTTTGCGGCCTTATTTTTTGGCAGGGTAATTTTGTGTGTTAAAGTTGCTATTTTTCAGGTACAAATGTGTAAAGTCTCTATGTCATTGTAAAATTGTATTATAACCTCGAATATACAATCCTGCCCCCTCAACCCCTCCAAGAAAACAAAGAAGAAAAAAAAAAAAAAACTGTAGGGGGGAGGAAATATTGAATGAAAGAAAAGGAATTTACTTCATTAGTGCATGGCAATCACCAGACCCTGACAACATGTGCTAAAGTATGCAACTAATCATGATAGGTATAACAACAAAGTGTCCATCATATTTCTTCTCCGAGAATGTAATTGGATACCGAGAATTTCAATTCTGGCCATATCTGGTGGTATGAGTCAAGCTTACTGGTTTTCAAAGTTTTACTTGTTTGCACAAATTGACCAGAACCAATTCCTAAATAAGCCCCCCTCCCCCTCCCCTCCCAATTAGCTTCAGTTGCTTGGTGAAGCCTCATAATGGTGGATCATCGCTTGTCCATTTGGAGTGTAGTTATGCCTCAATTTTGTATTAGCTGTCCAGTTACGCCTCAAATTTCCTTATTTGTCCTAGGAGGAAAAAAAACTGCCAAAGAAGTTTAAACAAGTAATGTATACATAAGAGTTGAAACTTTTTTATTTGTTGTGCTGCAGTTGCATAGTTTTCCAGAAGGAAAAGTGTCCCAAGAGAGAGCACCAATCAGGCGGCTAAAATGGGGTACTGCTAGTCTTATTATGAGATCACCTGTTACCCCAATTGTCTTACCTATTGTTCACTCTGGTTTTGACAAGGTACTTTTTAAAATTTGCAATTAAGCTTTTACGTGAACCCTTTTGGGAAAAAAAACACTTATATTTTCTGTCTGTAAACAAGTATTTCTTGTACTCGAAGTAATATCCAAAATTTGCAGAATGTAGTTCTTCGCACAAATCATCTGTTGCCACGTGTAAAGCTGTATGTCAGGTCAATAGAGCTTCGAATGTTATGGCTATGGAAAATAATTGTTCACCCGATCTTCAAATTTATTTATTATTAATTAATTCCTGTTTTGTCCCATAATTTTGTTCGGCATCTTCCATATTGCCTCTGAAAATTTCTGTTGTCCTTCCAATTACCTGAGTTAAACAAACAGAATGCTTCTGCCCCATCTTATCCTTGAGTTCCTGAGTTGCATCACAGATTTATTACTCCAGTGAACCTATACATATATAATCTGAATGCCGCACATTTTTAATGCTTTTTGGTAGTTAATCCAGGGATATGTACTGGTCTTTGTTCATGAGTCAAATCCTCTTGTATTTGGACAGGAGGACAGTACATTGTGTGATATATTACATAAATTAAGTCTAGTTTATAATGCCTTAATGCCTCCTAAAATTTAGGTTTGAAAAGCATAGCCCGTAATTCCCCACATTTTATCATCGATGACAAAGTTCTGCAGTAAAGCATGCCAGTTGCTCTGTCAAGTTCTGCTAGCTTTTCTTGGGATAGTCTGATTTACCTTCTATAGAAATTCCTAGATCAGACTGCAATTATAAAGCATTTTAGGGATTGCATGGTAATCAAAAAATTGAGAATTAGGTTCATTATATTTGTTGTTAGCTCACCAGAAGATTTACAACTAATAATATTAGGATTTAAAAGCTTTACATATTTCAGCCAAAGTCTAATTGTCACATGACTTGTAGTTGTATATTAGGCACCTGGTATGGAATATTTGTCCACCACTCCTTTACTGAGAAGTGGTTTACATTTTTTGAAATATAATTCCCCACATTGTATCATTCTTCTAAAGCTACCGTTTGTCATTTCTTTTAATCAGCAGCCTGTCATATAAGTTCCAATTACTTTATTCTCCATTTTCACTTTTGTTCCTGTACTAAATGCATCTCTACATAGAGCAAGATTTCTAGTTCATTTACAAATAAGCCTCAACCATTAAGTCTAGCGAGAATGACCAAATTGTCCCTGATTGTTCATAGCTAGATGCTTAATTATAAAACTCGGCCAAGTCCAAGTCAACTCTTGAGAGTCAGATTGAACTAAGATGGTCACCTGAGTTGATCAAGTCCCTACTTACGATAAATTTCGTCAGAAATCAGCTCAAGTTACCTGAGTCGTGACCGGATCAGAACCATTTTAATGCAAGTTTCAGTTTCATCTGAGTTTGATCCATAAGTTAGACAACATTCGCAATCACCATTTTGTTTTTCAACATTTAATAGCCTGAAGATATCTGTTAGAAAATTTTGATAAAATTTGACATACCTAAATGCCTTTGACTTATTCAGTTTGATTGGCTTAAATTGTTTAATTTGTTTTTAACATGTTTACATTTACATTATTAGAAGTGAAACGTATTAGTTGAACACCTATAATTTTTAATATAGCTATCAATGTTCAATAATTATTGCTTTTTCTCAACAGAATAAAAATAGTCTGTATTGTTGTTTTTCTGATCTATAGATACAGGCTGACTCTGATCTTGATTGCAAATACTGTCACATACATAAGAAACCAACATCTAAACTTGTTGGGCTTGATTTTTGTTCAGTCTGGGCTTGGGAAAATAAGCTGCTTATTAGAGTTGGGATGTTGGAAATAAAATTGGTACTCTTGTTTCTGACAAGGTGTTTTTTTATTTATTGAAAGTTAGCTTACATTTGCAAAAAAGACATAATTCTCTGGCTTTTGCCATACAAAGGTTTAGACAGCAAAATCAGCCCAAAAAAGAAACACCCAGAACTAAAACTGTACAGTTGGAAATTTGGGCAAGGTTATGTCTAGCTGTCCATGACCATACTTAACTATACAGACATCACATATACTCTTTGGTCTGAACATCTGCTTCCAGGCAAAGTTGCAACAATTAATCTATATTCTGTGCTGTCTCCATTTTTTTATGTGATTCCAAATATTTGTTTTCCCTGTAGGTTATGCCAGAAAAGCCATTCCTTATTTGGAAAAGGCCACTTGTACCACTATTCAACAAAGAAGTAAGGATTATTGTGGGTGAGCCCTTACATTTTGATGTTCCTTCGTTGAAACAAACTGCACTCTCTGTATCCCATAAAGAGGAGGAAGAAGAAGAGCTTAGAGGGTGGCCCACTCTTCAGCCAGATGGGCTCCAGGAGGTTCCACAGAGATGGCTATACCGCACCATTTCGCATAAGATCCAATGTGCCATGGAGAGATTAAGAACTCGGATTTAGCATTTCTTCTATTTCGTAACATTTCTGTTTATGTCTTTATTTTTCATCTGTTGTTGCAGCTTCGATTCCATGCCCTTTTTCTAGATCCTATATTTTCATAGATATCCGTATGCCCAAATTAATATCATTGATTTATCTCCAGAAAAATAATACCCATTAAAAAAAATGAAATTCTTTAAAGACAAAATAGGAGATTGTATTAGATAGTATTTTTCTTTGGAGAAGTGTATGACATGTAGACGTTACAACGGACAAATGTAGATGAAGCATGTAGTACAAATAAAGAAATATTATGGCCCACTATTTATGGTTGCCATGACTGCTAAGTTGTTGGAGTCTCACATCTGATTGTTCACATAATCATCTACTATTTATTTCGTAGAGTGAAATGGTATCTGGCAGTACTATTTATTAGACCCCTCCAATAAATAATTAAATGCTTTGGAGACTTGTATGTATGGCCATGTCGATAACAATTCCAGTTCTAACTATTTTTTAGAATTCCAGTACTATTTATCCACTTCTACGATGTTGCCCATTAACTTCCGAAAAATTATATAATTTGTTGAGTGAGTCTATGGTACTATGCAAAGCATGGATTAGTCCGTACTACGGAGTCATATTTTCATTTTGAAAATTCTAATGATCGATCCGAACCGTTCAACGTGATCTCCACATGAATATGTACTTGCAGATTAAATTTTATATTTTTCCGAATTTTTTTACTATATTTTAAGATAGATAGAAAATCACTTGATCTGAAAATTCTTGGCCATCCAAAAACAGTGATTTTCTACCTATTTAAAAAATAGTAAAAATATTCTAAAAAATATAAAATTTAGCCCACAAGTATATTCTCATATGGAAATTATATTGAACGGTTCGGATCGACCGTAGAATTTTAAAAACGAAAATATTGATCCGTAGTACGGATCAATCCGTGCTATGCATAGTACCATAGACTCACTCTCAAAATAATACATGTTCTTTAACTGAGTTCTCTCCGGCTTCAAATCCCATAATTTTTTTAATAGAAATTAATTAAATATTATTTCAGAAACAGGATTATTGTTTTTTTTTCTATTTCATAGAAGGAACTAAATCATTGATTCGATCTGGTTCCTTGGAAAATGCATGCAGGGGTGTACCTTCCCCACAAAACCTTTACCTTTGATTTAAAACTTAAAGCAAGCAATATTAATAAAAAAAATAGGATGCATACAACAAGCTGTAGAGATACATTATAAGTATTTATGTTGTGTAAAAATATAGTTATACATTTCAAATTGAACAATAAATATTAAACGTTGAAGGCGTTCTGGATGATGTAAAAAATGAAGAAGAAAAACATGTCAAGTGCAAGTGCATATATCTCTGTGTTATTTGTGTAAGCATGAAGTGATTCCAGAATTAAACGGTACAATATTGGACTGGAGAGAAGATTTCCAGAATTAAACGGTACCATCCCAGTTTGAGTTGTTGTTTTTTTTTTTTTAAATAATTGACTTGACAGTATATAATTAAGCGTGTCAACCAAATCAAGAGTGTGCTAAACGTTACGAAAACATGGAAGTTACCTTCAGTCAGTTTTGTAAGTTATGGTGAGGAGAGCAGGTTGGGTCCGATGTCCATCGGACTCAAATTTGGATCCGATGGGTTTCGGGACCATCCGATTTGCTTTAAGATTCGTGTGCACAAATTTTAAAGCAGATGCGAAAATTGCGGGCGTGAATCTTAAAGCAGATCGGACGGTCATCGAACCCATAGAACTCACTTTGAGTCCAATGGACATCGGACCCAAATTGACCTCTATGGTGAGTGGATTGTCTTTTGAACAATATCGTAGTGCTAATAACATCATCATCAAGCAAGAGATGAAAAATTTATTTGTTTAAAAACGAAAAAATAATAATAATTAAACAATACTGCATCCCAAAGAGAATTTTTTTTTTTTTGCATGATTTAAGAAATGTTTGGCCACTAACTAAATTCCGATAGAACTAAATCTTTAGTTTTTACTTTTTAAATTAGGAAACTAATAGCATAACAGTACCCGCACTACCCTACTACAGTACCCGTAAAATCCTCGCACTATAACAACCATAACTATCACAACCACTTGGGGAACCGCAAAAACTCCAGCATTGAATTTTTTTCTAAAGTATTAATACTTATGCACAGAAGTATTTATACCTATGCACGAAAGTGTTTATACCTATGAGGTGAACAATTTTTACGTAAATAATTGTTTTCCCAACCAAATCTCCCAAACGTATCCGCATGATAAATACATATGGAAAACCACTCAAACTACATATGGGGATCATACACGTTTTTAGAGGTAGGTTTTTTTCTCCGTTCAATCTTATCCATATTTTTTGACAAGCTGTGAGAAATTTTGTGAATCTAAGACCACGGACATCTTCCATGCAATTTTTTCTTCAAACGAGATCCATGGTGATGTACTTTCAGACTCGTCGTCACGCAAGTATTTAGAGTGGAAAAAACGTGCCGTGCCGTGCCGTGACTAACATGCTGTGACTTTGGTCTCGTGCCGTGACCAAGTTAATTTTTCACGTGCCGTGCCGTGCCGTGACCAAAATGTTAAGGAGTGGTCACGGCACGCGAATGGTCACGCCATGTGAATCACGCCATGCCTAAACGTGCCGTGACCATACGTGACTCGCGTGACCATTTAATCATAATTTAGGTTAGTTTATTCAAGATTCACCATTAAATCAATATTAATAGTCCTAATTACACGTGACTCGCGTGACTACGTGCCGTGCCGTGACTAAATCTTTCACGTGTCATGCCGTGCCGTGCCAAAGTTTCAAAAGATAGGCACGGCAAGCAAATGGTCACGGCACGTGACACGCGAGTCACGGCACTGTCTGGCACGCGTGCCGTGCCGTTCCGTGACGGAGCCGGCTCCGCCGTGCCATTTTTCCCACTCTACAAGTATTTATACCTCGTCGTGAAAATATTTATACCTATACTTGCCAGTATTTTTTACATATGATACTGGATGATGTCTAAAAGTATTAATATCAAGTATTGCAAGTATTTATGTCTATGCACTGAAGTATTTATACATATGATGTCAACTATTTTTGTTAGAGGAAGGTTGATGCGGAGATGATTGAGAAAAGTTGATGCGGGGATACGGGGTCCCCACTACTTCATTAGAGGGAGGTTGACACGAGGATGACTAGGGACTAGAAAAAAGATAATCATAACAAGTTACCATCAACGTATTAATATCTTATTTTTTAAGTATTAATATATTATCTTCCAAGTATTTATGTCCATGAAAATTGATGCGGAGACGAGTGCGGAAATTGAAAAAGGAGATCATATAATTAGTGGGGACCATAATATATCACTCCTCGAGTGTTGCTGCGGAGATTGTAATAATTATTCTTTAAATTATTTAATAACTAGCTAATTAAATTCTAAATTAAGAGGAGTCATCTGACAAATTAAAGAATTGTATTACAATGATAATTATGACAAAAATAAAACAGATAATGATACCAACAATATTTTTTTATGACGATGATAATAATTATAACAATGATTATGATAATAGCAATTTAAATTGTAAGACGGTAATGAATGATAGCCAACTAACAAATGATATTATTTAAAATAAAATAGGTCATGACAATGATATGTTATTTGACCAGTTTACTTGAATAACATATTAATCTATTATAGTGATATTATGAATCTTTTAATTTTCGCTGGACAACTATTTCAACACAAATAACACGCCATTCTATTATTTCGTTCATCTAAAACTTGTCAAACGAACCTAAAAAGATGTTTATAATGTTGTGTTTTATTTTATTATTTTTTTTAGGAGGCTTAATATGCTTTACGTCTTTCATGCCTCATTGCGCTTCACATCTATTATTATTGTTTTCAAATTATAAACAATTAATTCATACTGCTCAACATGATTTTCATATTAAAATGTGTTCGAGGACCAAATTTTATATATTTTTTATTTTTTAAATATATTTTTAAATAGATACAAAATCATTATTTATGAATCATCCAAAAATAATAATTTTGTACCTATCTAAACGAATAATATAAAATTTACAAAAAAATATAAATTTTTGTCTGAGCATATTTTAATACGGAGATCGTATTGAGCTGTTTAGACCGACTGATTAGACTTTGAAAATAGAGATAAACAACGCGAACCACGGTAAGGCATGAAATACAAAAAGCATTTGAACCCTCTTCTTTATTTTTTTTGCATAGGAGTTGGTAAGCGAATCCGGATTGTCCGGATCCGCACTCAACATTGGAGTTACTCTGGAGGATCCAGATGTTGTTGTAAGAAATATTCTGTGCTGTTTGACTAATTTACAAAACACATAAACATTGAATTTTACAATTTCTTTGTTTGAGATGTATGCATGTTTGGTTGTTATGTCCGAAAGTTAAAGCAAGTCAAAGATACATATTATGACAAGTTGCTGTGACAAGTTGTACAAGATAATCGGATACATAATCTCCTCGAGCTATAAGGAATGATTTGATACATGATGATCTGATGGATGATTCACACGAGCCATTTGAAATGTCAGAAATTGATGAGATGTTGAATCATGAAGATTACGGAAGATCATAGAGATCAAGACCAAGAAGATTATGAAGATTATACTTTACCATTTTGTTTTATCAATTTTAATTTATATCCAAAAGTATGGTAAAATAGATCTCAGGTTGTGACCACCTGAGTCTAGTCGTTGCATAGCTGGAAGTCCGATTCAAAATTTAAATTAATCTGGCCGATCAATACTGGAAACTAGGCACAAGCAAAATAGGCTAATCATTTATATTGTAGATCTTGTGATCTGTATAGAGCCGTTGGCAAACCCTTTGAATCCCATTATAATTAGTGGGCTCTGTCGTCTGTCTAAGATTGACAGAGAATACTTTCACAAATCTTACACTTTAGAAATTTTTTGGGATGTTTAGCCTAGTCCATTGTTGCTTATGTCTTAACTTCAATTATCTTTTCAGCAATCTCAAATATACTTCACCTAAATTGATCAGTGTGAGATTAGAGTGAAAGTTAGTGATTGTCTGGACTTAGAGCCTTTTGTTGCTTGCCTACTCCAAGCCATTGTGCTTGCTTTTGAGCCGTGTGTGCTAACTTTTTTGCTTAAGCCTGTAAGTGCTCACTTCTCTGTTCTTTGGGCCGTTGGAGTGTTGTCTTGCCGGTTCTAACTTGTATTCCTTTCTACATTGGATAATAGAAAGGCGCGCCTAATTTTGGTTGCGTTACTCTGGAGAGATAGGTCTTTCAGTTAGCCGAACTCTGTTATCAACTTCCGTGTCATTTTCTCTAACTCTATTTATTTACTTATTGCACTTTATTTATTTAAATTCATAAGTTTTTGATTCCGTCAAGAACTTCACGTAGATAGATATACTAAAACAGAAGAACGACTTTTGAACTTATTTATCCGACGATAGTTACAAGTTATAGGGTAAGTGTTTAAACAATATCAGATCCCCTTGTAGATGCCGTCAAGGACAACACTAGATCCCGGTAAGCATAGTAACAAGATTTGTGAATAATTCAGATTTGAACTGTTAGCAAATCAATTCCTGTATTATTCGGTTTCCTGAATTATTCGAGAATTTTACGAACTTTTTTTCTAATTTTACGAATTAATCGCGATTTTTTCTCAAAATATTCGTGATTTTTTTTACTCGCTTGTGAGATTTTTTTCCCTTATAATTTCGAACTATTTTCGAAATAACATCAAATTACGAATTTTTAATATCGCCGAAACTTTCCCGAATTATTAAGTCATCACAATACCGGTAACTAAGCACATCTTCTATGTTATATTACACATACAGGCACAAGCGCATTGCGCATATAGGGATAATAAATCACTAGATCTTTTGTGAGGCTCAGGCCGTAGAACAAACTTGGTCGGGAAAATAAATCAGTAAAAAAATATGTGGTTTTTGAGTCTTTGACACTATGAAATTCAGTAAAAATCACGGCGCTTAAAAACTGAAACGGTATATTAATTTTAGAGACCCCAAAGGGGACAAGCGGCTAATAGGGACCATTTCTTGATTTAAATATATTACCAAATCTCATGTTACCCAGACAATGTAATTTATATTTAGCTGCATTTATTAATTTGCAATTCACAACTAACTTCTCTCTCTATCAGAAGTCTCGGTCTCAAAAAGTCAAAATAACATTTCAACAGTCAACAGCGACTTGGTTAAGTGCAATGCAGGCGAACTGACTACACGGAACGCGGCATAGAAGATCAGCTCCCAGCCGAGTGCACAGTTTGAAGTCGCCATCAAATAGCATGGCGTTGGCAGCTGCCATCTCTCGTTAAGAGCACGGCATTTGTCTCTTTCTCGCTACAACTGTTGCTTTTTTGGTGTCATGCAACGGACGCATCACGCATCTATCTTTTGTTCTTTTAATTAGGTCTTGTACACTCTTAATAGCTCAGTATTTACAGCACGGGATGGTGTTTTTCATCCCTTAAACACATCAATTAAAATTTAAAACCAAAATATTATTAATATCAGGTGGCAGGATTTAAAATTCGGATAAAAAAATTTCACGTGGATATTAAATAGTTATATTACATCTTTAATTTTTATTCAAAAAATATTATTAACAACATATGTCGATGTATGACACGAATGCATAAAATTTGAAACAGAACAGAACAAAACTAAAAATATATATATATTTGGTACGTTCTATGAGGATGCGCACAAAAATAAAAATTTAATTTGGTGCACATCTCCAACTGGCGCACTAAAAAATTTATTGCGTGTACCGTCATATGGTAAGAATTGAAATTTAAAGATATGACTTGAAATTTATTTCGGCTCTCTGACTATCAAACTAATATCATAACTTGGACGAACTAAAAAAAATATTACAAAAATATGCAAAAACATAAAATGTTTGCATTTCAGTCCCTCCTTATGCAAATAATTGCCTTATGCCAGCGCCACACCATCTTATCTTCTCCACTTGAGAGTAGATCCGATGGGCATCAGACGCCCATCGGACCTACTCTGGTTCGATGGGTTTAATCACCATTACTTTAAGATTCGTGCAAAATGCTTTAAACTTCGTGCATATTTGTTTCAATTTTCGTGCGCATAAATCTTAAATTAGATCGGACGGCCATCATGCTCGTTGAACCTAAAAGTAGGTCCGATGGGCATCGGACCTACTCCGTTCTCTATCTTCTCTATTTGCATCATAAAATCCTCTCTGAAAAAATTAATGATAATAATGATAAAGAGTAATATATTGCCTCCGATTACCCCCCAAACCAATCAGCCAATACTGTATTAATGAAATAATAAAAGCAACAGATGGCTTTTAGCAACAGAGGTAAAAGTCATCTCACAATAATTAATTATATCTTCCTAACCAAATCGAAAATTGATGCACAGAACTAACGCCGAGCAAACAGATGATCAACCTTGTCTCTAAGTCTCTTACCTTCACATAACACACAATTATTGTTGAAGTGCATTTAAAGCACATTACCGTACAAACATTTTTGAGGGTCAATTATATTAGCTCGTAAAGTAATACTTTTTTTTAACACAATTCTTAAATAATTATCAACTACACGTGCACGGAAGCCGACATTTTTATTAATATCCAGAGTTTAATAGAAATTAATTAATATACCCAGATCCGCTGAAAAGTTATAAAAATATCCGTACCGGCTATTTTTTGACCGGTACCCAATTTAATTCATCATCGGCCGGAAAATAACCGGTACCCAAATTTTTTTTTAATATAGTACCGGCCATTTTTAGGATGGGCATAACATAGTTGGCTAGAAGAAAAAGTCGTAGGAAATTCGGATTGAAGTTTGCACTCGGGTTGGCTAAGATCAAACAAATGCATTTGGTTGGATGCATGTGTTACATCGGTTGAATGTATTGGTGCATCATCGATATTTTATTAACCGGGTAATGCTAAAAAAAATCGGTGTGTCGCTGATATTTTTGTAATGGCAAATATACTCTCTCGGAACTATTTACAGTACATCATGCATGCATACTAACATAAGCGGATATAAGCGAGGCAAATGGTGGTCAGTTGACTCTATTTATTTTCAAAATTTTATGTACTAAAACAATATTTTACTATATAATCTGAGTAAATATTATGAGCATTGTTAATTGACTCTAATATTTTTGTGAAATTTTATATATAATCTACTATTGTATCTTTTTATATCTATTTGATTCTCATAATCTTCAAAGTCTTTACTTCCGCTCTGGTATATTAGTAGAATATTTAATAAGTTAGAAATAAAACTTATAAATAGTTTAAACTTGAAAACAAAAATACAAATACGCATAAAATATCGATTTCTATCAGCTCAAAGCTTTGAACCATTAAAAACTAATTCATACGGGTTATGGGGTCATCTTAATTTATTGCAACTGTATTTCATAATGTATTTAATATAATGATATATATGTCAGTTATATTTTTTTTATATTTGTGTTTTTCACAGTCAAAGAGAAATTCTTTTTTATAAACCATAATTTTTTTTTTTTTTATTGAAACCAAACATGATTATATTTTTTTTTACAAAAATCATAAGAACCAAAATGGTATTTCGGTCCGTTATTTTTTTTTATTCCGGACCGAAATATCAACAAAATGACATTTCGGTCTGGTCCCCTTTTGGATATTCTGTGGTACTGGTTTCACCAAGTTTTCATACGAGCTGCCACAGAAAATTCAAAAAGGAGACCGGACCGAAATGGAATTCGGTCCGGAATAAAAAAAAAATAACGGACCAAAATGGCATTCGGTTCTTATGGTTTTTGTTAAAAAAAAAGATAATCATGTTGGTTTCGTAAAATAATTCTTTTAATTATGGTTTATAAAACAAAAATCGTCCAAAGGCCACGAAATTAAGTGTATAAATCCTCGAAAGTTGATTTTTATACAAGTTAGATCGAAGTTGATATTGATAGAAAAATTAACTCGTTGCGGGTAGGGTTAAAATGCACCATTAGTTTTGTGCTCCAATCTTGCTTCATATTCTTATTTTCATTTTCAAAAACCGAACAGCGATCAGAACCATTCACCATGATATTTGTATTAAAATGTGCTTCGTGACCAAATTTTATATTTTTTGAAATTTTTTTACTAACTTTTAGATAGGTACAAAATCACTATTTTCCAAAGATTATGGACCATCCAAAACAATGATTTTGTACCTATTAAAAAATAGTAAAAAAATTTCAAAAAATATAAAATTTTGTCTCCAAACACATTTTAATATGGAGATCATATTGAGCGGTTCGGATCGATTGTTCGAACTTTAAAAATAGAAAAAAACACGTGAAAACATAATTGTTAGCACAAAATCAATAGTACATTTTAACCTACTCTAGTTATAAATACACGCATCATATGCAAATAAAATATACCTGTAATCTAATTGAAAGTTTTACGGAGATACATAATTAATTGTGTCTGACAATACAAGTATATAGGTGTGATTTTGCTTTTTTAATTAAGATGATTTAATGCATCATACGAGAGTCATTTAAATCTAAATTTACTGATAATTTCTTATTTTTACTGTTCTGATATGAGAGTAACTTTACATATTTTATTGATATTATCTCACTCGATTTCTATTTTTTTTTTTTTTAATTTCTCTCTGTAAACAGTACCTAACCAACAGTTCGTTTCTAGGTTTTCTTCACTGTCAAATATTTAAGGATTTGTAGTCTGAAATTATTTAGGTTGATTTCGTGACGTCAGAGTCAGACAACTCAGAAAACTAGTTCGTTTCTTTCGAGTTTTCCTACTTTACACTGTACTGTATAAATTAGTCCATTAAAACAAAAAAGTTACATGAGAACTACTCTGGACATATAATTGGCGTAGAGTATATGCTGTTTGCTTTGATGGTGCCATGTCATATAATGTCAGGAAGTTAGTAGAATTTTAGAGTATGTTTAGAAGTCCGTTTCAAAAGATTACGGGCCGAGCTTTTGTCTCTGTCGCTATGCGTGACTCTCTTTAAATTTTGCCTCGTGAATCCCCCACACTCTCTCTCTCCTCTGCATTATTTTCGAGCTATTTCATTATACCCTAAAAATTCTGTATTTATTCTTGTGGTATTTTCACATACACACTCAAAAGTTCTGTATCCTTCTATCTATCTGTCTGCCGATAAGGGTATAATTATATTAGTTTTTTTGGGGAGTTGCAAGAAAAAAGATATTTTTTTTTGTTTTTTCCATTCTCCCTCTCTTCTCTCTTCCTCTTCCCTCTTCTTTTCGTTGCTTTGGATCTCGTTTCTCGAGTCTCCTGGCCATTAGAGAAAGAAGAGGCGCTGAGACACCACACAAACAAAACCTAAACTCTTTCTACTTGAAAGATAAAGCTCCAAAGCTTTCCTCTTCTCTTAATCCATTCATGAAGCATAGATTCTAATTTTCAACTCAAGACAGATCTTCTATTTTGATCAATACCTACATTGATCGCTCCACTCATTCTCTCCTGATTTAGAAGGATACGGTATAAAAGGTATAATGCATTTCCTCTTTTTGGTTCTTTCTTAATTTGGTTTTCCCTTTGTATGATTTTTGGGGGGAATTTACGGAAAAGGGGAGGTCAAAGCTTTCCCTTTTTTTCGCTTCAACTTTTGTAAGCGTTTTAATGCCCTTTGACCACAAATGATAACCCCAGTAGAAATTAAAAGGAGTTTTCGGGTTGGAAATGTGGTTGCATTTCTATCTGCTCGCCTATATGACGGTTAAATTTTTGTTTTGCTTTTCTTTCGTTCAATGCGTGGCTGCCCCTTTCACTACAATTGAAAAATAATAACAAAAATACTACCTCTTCTAATCTGTTCCTAGACATATTGAAATGCACAAACTAATATTCAGAATGCACCGATTAAATCCCAGAAGCCAATTCTTAAGCAAGGTTACCATGTATGGATTTTGCTACGTGTGGGAGGTAGTCAAATATTGGCAACGTCCATCTTTCTTGTCTTTCTCATTTTACTTCTATATAGATGAAATGGGCACTTTTGAGGCTAAATTAAGTCTTGCAAATCACATCTCAGGAGCCGAACAAGGCTCATACCATTTTGGCAGCTTACTGTACCAGCAGAGTTGAAGTATCATGTATACCAACAAACGTGTGAAAGAGTTGATGGGTCCAGAAAGCAATATAAATAATCGGAACCATTTTCTTCATAATATTCTTCAAAATGTTGCCAGAAGCCCCAATCTACTCCTTTTCTCAATACTTATGTCATCATGGTTAACATGCAGTGGTGGAGCTTGAGCTACATAGATGTGGGGGGGGGGGGGGGGGGGCACTGTAGTATAAACATCAAGCTCAACCTTGAATATAAACTAAATTCTGGGGGGTGGGTGGACAATGAATTTATAACCCAATGATCATATAATATCTTAGAATCTAATACATTTTACAGCCCCCCTCTGGCCCTAATTACATGCGAGGGAAAATGAATATTTTTTTGGTGTTTTCTGTTTAAAAAAAAAAAAAGACTAGGTTGCATAGACACTATCTCCAATGCAACACATGCTTATCCTTTCCGGAGTATACATATTTTGAGACTTCATAGAACGGCACATCTGGATTAACAAGATCCTACAGGGTGCTAAAATAAAAAAAATTGATGTGATTTTTCCAGCGAAAATAATAGCTCGGGAGGAATTGTTGTGTTCTTTTCATTTATTTTCTTTTGGAGGGGCCACCCCCCAAAAAGAAAATAGAAAAAAATAGCTCAGGAGGAATCGGTCTATACTTTTCAACAGTTGTGTCATATCTTTCTTTTCTCTGGATGCACACGATGTACATTGGGGCTGATTTGAAAACTTCACCAAAATATTGGTTGATACTAATCGAGTGCATGTTATGTTTTGGTTTACAGAGAAAAGGGATTGTGTGTGTATAGTGTGTGGGGGTTAATGAGAGTGGACAATATTAACCCTCCAATGGCAACTAGCATGGGTCCCACAAGCCAGTCATCAAGCCTAAACCTTAATAATGGAAATGCGACTCCATTGCACAGTGGCTCTGCTTCCAGTGCCAATGCCAATGGTGACGGTTATGAAAGCGACGGCTCCACCTTTGCTACTCCGTAAGTACTAGTCTCTGCTGTCAGCCTGGTGTCGATACTGGTATTGTACCATAAGTACATAATGCCAGTATTGGTGAGAACTTTTACCTTTGCCACTGTTGTTTGCTTTTCTGTGATTGGGCTTAAGGCACACAAGATGTGCCATTTTGTGCAGGTACTACATGATATTGGTAAATATAAAAGGAGTTAAAATGCCTCATTGGTTTGTGCCCCATCATGCCCCAACATAGTTATCTCTATTTTTAAAGTTTAAACAATATCCGAACCACTCAATATGATCTTCATATTAAAATGTGCTTGGATACACAATTTTATATTTTTTTAAATTTTTTGCTATTTTTAAGATAGGTACAAAATCACTGTTTTTAGAAGATTCTAGACCTTTCAAAAATAGTGATTTTGTACCTCTCTAAACAATTAGTAAAAAATTCTAAAAATTCTAAAATTTGTTATCCAAGCACATTTTAGTATGAAGATCGTTGAACGGTTCGGATCGATTATTTAGACTTTGAAAATAGAGATAATGATGTTGGGGCATGATGGGGCACAACACCAATGGGGTATTTTAACCCTATTCATATCATAATTGCAAGTTAGGACAAGTTTTAGTTCTATCATATTTTATCGAACTTCCTTCTCTTCATACCATACTAATAATTTCTAATACTGATGCTGCTATGGTAAAAAGAATCAGGCACATCATATTAAGATTTTGCTTTTGTGCATACTTTAGAGCTTGTGAAAGGGATTAATGTGGGGGTTCATGAAGTCTTTTTACTTGTAAAATATATGCAGTAGCCCGGCAGCATTGTCCATGTCTTTACCTCCTGAGCTTGCTGGTGCGATTCCCTTAATCGATAGATTCCAGGTGCTTTACTCTTTGTTAAATTTTAACTAGTTAGTTTATTATCCTGATAAAATAGAAAGTATATCCTTTTGCTGTCTGAATGGATAAAGAAACAGCTCACAGTTGTCTTCTTAATCAATTTTTTTCTTTGTAATTAGGTTGAGGGTTTTCTGAAAGCTATGCAGAAACAATTGCACTCAGCTGGAAAACGCGGCTTCTTCTCTAAGAAATCAGTTGGACCCCAAGTTCGTGAAAAATTCACCTTGGAGGATATGTTGTGCTTTCAAAGGGTATAAAAGCTCATGCACCTCAATAAAGAACATTATCAAAGATTTCAATTATGACCAATAAAATGTAACAGAGTTGCTCATCAATAAGGTTCATCACTACCATTGTAGGTAGCTTATTTTGATGCATAAGGCTCAACATACCAAATAAGCAAAGAAAAATTAATGAAAGCTACTTTGGTTCTACTTTGGGACATTTTTTATCTTATTGGCCATACATGGTGTTTAGGACTCAGATTTTTTGCCCCTCAAAGAGTCCTGATGAAACCATCTCAAACAAAGATCGGAATAATCCTTGAGCAATGCTAAAATGGTAAGGTCAAGTCAACTTATACCGGTTCTATTTATTAATTCTTTTGTTTTTCAGGAGTCAATACCAACATCATTGCTAAAGATAAGCAGCGATCTGGTAAGCAGGTCGATAAAGCTTTTCCATGTAATACTCAAGTACATGGGCGTTGATTCGTCAGAAAAGGTTGTCCTTCTGGGTTTGGATGAACGCATTGATCTGGTAGCTAAGTTGTACAAGCACACACTTAAGCGCTCTGAACTTCGGATGAAGTCTTTGTTCAGATCTCTAAGCAAACACGCAGCAGTCCAGACAGGTGTGCAACTTTGTAAAACTCGAGTTGATTATAGTGTCTGTCCTTGTGTTAATTTGGGTATTGTTTAAAGACATTTTGAGAGGTTGGGCATAGGTGATATCTACATCGACAACTTATAAAAGGTATGCAAGATGTATATTCTATAGGGTCAATGACCTCTATTTTCTGATGTTCTTGTCATAAATGAATGATGCAGGAGTTGGTTGATTCGAGCATGGGAGCTGATGTATCTGTGTGCATCATCTATGCCCCCTAGCAAGGACATTGGGGCATACTTGTCAGAATATGTGCATTATGTCGCTCATGGGGCCACCACAGACCCTGATGTGCGGGCCCTGGCTCTCAACACCCTCAATGCACTCAAGCGCTCGGTCAAGGCGGGTCCCAGAGCCTCCATTCCTGCACGGGAGGAGATTGAGGCACTCCTCACTGCCAGAAAATTAACCACCATTGTATTTTTTCTTGATGAGACCTTTGAGGAGATCACGTATGACATGTCCACAACTGTAGCTGATGCTGTTGAGGTCCTAAAAATTATCTTATTGCGATTTTACAAACTCCAACATACTGAACCATTATTTCTCAATATAGGCCCAACATTTCTCATACTTGCAACCATCACTAAAAATGTTTTCGAATTTGGATTTCGTTGAAAAACCTCTGAGATATTAAGAATTGGTTTGGAGTGTGATTAATGTTGGTTGATATTGTGAATTTGGCAAATCCTCCTTGTAACTTGCAAGAGCAACTTGGCGTTGCCACTTGAATCTGTATCAGCTGGTTCGTACCTATTTTGACCTGTGTTGGGATCCAGCTTTGGCTCCATGAACCTACTTTTAAAAAGCAGACCAACATCTAAATAATAAACCGAAACTCAAAATTTGGAATTGACAAGAGGGTGATATGCTACTGTATCATCCAATAAATGCAGAACTTTGTACATAAAAAAGCCTTGTCGATTTCATCCTTTGTAGGAACTAGCTGGGCTAATAAAACTATCAGTGTACTCCAGCTTTAGTCTTTTTGAGTGTCGCAAAGTTGTCAATGGCTCAAAGTCTTCTTCTGATATCGGCAACGGTATCTCTTTTCATTTTTTAACTCTTTATTACTTATAATTGTGAAACCATACCAGGAGACCTATAGTATCTGTACATAGCACCTTGAAATCTGGATTATATTTCCTATTAACACTCATAATAAGCAAGAATCTCCAAGTTAAACAATGGGAGTCTATTTGTCAGCTTCGAAGTTTGGATGAATGGGTTTTTCAGGACCTTAGGCGAGTTAGTTCCATACCCTTGGTTCTATGGCAATTCAACTCTCAGATTACCCTTTCTTTAACGGTTGTTTGTCATTACAAAATACAAATAGCTCAAACTTTTTTCTGGTTGTTATTGTCAATTGCATTTGGCATGATAACCAAACTCCACTTTGTACACTTTCACTTCTTTTTTGAGCAGCAAAGTGGTACTTAACTATCTTTTTTGAATGCAACAGAAGAGTACATCGGATTAGATGATAACAAATACATAGGGGATCTATTGGCTGAATTTAAGTCGGTAAAGGATCGCAACAAAGGAGAAGTTATGCATTGCAAGCTCATATTTAAAAAGCGGCTCTTTCGTGAGTCCGATGAGGCGGTCACTGATCCTATGTTTGTTCAATTGTCTTATGTACAGGTATTGTTTCTCTTTATTTTTTAAATTCTAGGAAAATGCACACAAGTTCACAAGTTCTTGCAAAACCTCAAATTTTGTATACTCGTGCAAAATGAGAAATACCATGAGCATACCAGTTAAGCGTGGAAGATATAAATGAATCCAAACTATTCCCTTCAGTCTCAATTCTGTGGAGATAAAAAAAGAAATAAGTAGGTGCAGTTCAAACATCTTATGAAAAATGGTGAAAAAGGTTAATTTAATGTTTATAGCAGAATATATTATATACTGTGTTGTTGGTCTATGCTCGATATTTCTTGCTGCAGCAGTAGCATACTGTATAATTAAGTCTGTTTGAAGGTATAACTGTATAACTGGTTTGAAGCATGGGAGAAAAAAACCACACTCCCCCTCAGCCTCAGTTCCGTTGAGATAAACAGGGAGAAAGTAGGTGCAGTTCAGACATCTTATGAAAAGGATGAAATAGGTTCTTTTTGTGTTTTGTTGTATAATATATGATATACTGTGTTGTTGTTCTGTGCTTGATATTTCTTATTGCGGCTGTAGCATACTGTACCATTCAGTTTGAATGCACGACTAAGTGTAACTGTTTTTATGATACCTTCCACGGCATGAGATAATAGTTTGATTTGTTTGTTAATGCAGCTACAGCATGATTACATATTGGGAAATTATCCAGTTGGTAGAGATGATGCTGCAAGACTGGCAGCACTCCAAATTCTTGTTGAGATTGGTTTTGTAGAGAACCCCGACTCTTGCTTGTATGCTCTTTCTCTCTCTTTTTGACAATTATTTGACCCCCCTCCCCCTCCTGTTACCCCATCCCTAACAGCTTACCACTCTTTCTCAAATTCATTACAACTTATACATTTTCTTTATCCGACAATTGGTCTGATCCCTCCTATCTAACAAAATGTGTTTGTTAATCCGCATTATTACCTTTCTGACATCTTTCTTTTCTGTTTGGATAGGGAATGGATATCCTTCTTGAGAGGTTCTTGCCTCGACAAATCGCAATTACAAGGGCAAAGCAGGAATGGGAGCTTGAAATTATCTCTCACTATCAATCCATGGTATCTACTTTCCCCAGTTCAACCTTTATTTTGAGAAGAATCTTTACTCTGTCTCTCATGCAAGTATTATTAAAACTATCCTAATAGTCTCATGTGGTTCCGGTCATGTATGTTGCATGAACTTGGCAGGAGCACTTGGCAAAGGATGATGCAAGGCAACAGTTTTTGAGAATATTACGGAGCCTACCATATGGCAACTCAGTTTTCTTTAATGTGAGAAAGATTGATGACCCCACCGGACTTTTGCCGGGTCGATTATTCTGGGCATCAATAAAAGAGAGGGGTAAGTTGCACCTACTGAAAACAGTGAAATGTTTTGTTATCAAAGAAACCCAAATCAGTTTCTTACACGCCTTTTAAATTAAATCGAAATAAAGATAGGAAACCTGGATTGTCGAACTGCCTGAAGTATACCGTTTTGTCTGACCAGCATATCTTTCCTGATCAACGCTCACCAAAATGTCTTTCTTTGATGTGCTTAGAACTTTTGCTTTTCCTCCCCTAGTATTTCCCAATCTTCACTGAAAACACTTCATGAGACAGTGGCCGACATCGACCAGCCCATTACTGGAACCATCCTGTACTAAAGTAGATAACCATTGACCAACTTTATCAGTAGCTACTTGAAACATGGATTTCTAGCCTCAGAAATCTTTGGTAAGAGTAAATCTGAATAATATATCGTTATTAAGTTACTTATTGGTTTTTAATGGACAATAGGTGCATTTCTTCCGGCCGGTGCCGAAAGAATACCTACATTCAGCAGAGCTGAGAGATATAATGCAATTTGGGAGCAGCAACAACGCTGTATTCTTTAAGATGCGAGTAGCTGGGGTTCTTCACATTTTTCAATTTGAGACTAAACAGGTAGTTTTTCACTCTGTATATATTTGCCTGGAGATGTATCCCGTTGGTAGAATAGTGAGCTTTGACTTCTTGGACAACCCAGACCTGTTTTTTTTTTTGTTTGGATGGACAAGTGACATGCTTTAATTTTTTTAGTGTTCCCAAACTTTTAATTGTTCGCAAAAACAAGTTTAATTATGTTATATTTGAGGGGCTTTAATGTGCAGAAAGAAACTAAAGGTTATAATTGGTCAACAATTGCGTCCATGATTATGAAAGAGTAGTGTTATATTGAATCAGAAAAGTTCTATTATAACAATGAAGGCAGATTCAGTCATAAAAAAAGGAAAAAGAAAAAAGGTCATGCCCACCAACTAGCTGATGGTTTCTTTTGGCATGATTTCTTAAAAATAAATTTGTCCCCACTTGTTCGGGACTAAAGGGTTTGGTTGCTGTTGTTGTTGTCTTAATAGGGGGAAGAGATTTGTGTGGCCTTGCAACACACATAATGACGTCATGCTGAGGAGGTACTCGAAGACGCGTCCTGTGACTGCTTCCAACGGGGGTGGTAGCCCTCTTCAAAATGAAATATCTAACAATCAAGTGCGAAGTCTCCCAGTGGGGATGTCTCCGAAAAACGAGTCTATGAATTGTCCCGATCTCTTGAAGAGTCACGCAAGAATGCTGATCGAGTGAGAACTCTTATTCAAATCATGTTTTGGTTTTAGCTATTAGTTAAATGGGGTTTAATTTAACTAATCCTAAATCCATAAACCTCCAAAAAAGAAAGAAGAATAACTAATAGAACGCTGAGCGCAGCGGATGCATCACTTCACGAGAATCATGCTCATGATTTATCATTACATTTTCATTCTCCTACACAAACCTAATCAGATAGGATCTTGCTAATTCTATGTTTTCCATGCAATAAATCTTTCTGAGAGTATTTTTAGGACGCAAACTCCGATCTCTGTAGAATCTTGCTTATTGTTTGTTTTCTAAAATAACAGAGCCTTTATAGTATGAAGCACAGACGCTAAGATGATACAAATAACTAAATCTGAAGGACTAAAAATGAAATTCTGCTGAGCTTAGGTCTATCATCAATGTGATTTACTTTTGCTAAGATTGTATTCATTATGGTTTTAGTTGCTGGAGGAGTTACACAGGAAGCAAAAGAGGGAGAGAGTGATTCAAGAGGAATTAGAGGGGCTGAGAGAGGCACTGCAATCTGAGCGGCACAATTCCCGAGAAATCATGACCGAGCGGGATCGTCTCAAAGCAGCATGTGATGAGAAAGATGCTGCCTTTCAGGTATCTTTCCGATTAGAAAGGGCTGATAAACCCCAATCTATCTATCTATCTACATCTTTATCGTAATCCAGGGCATTGAATTGGAACTTAAATTTAACAAATATGAAATGTTAACAGCAAAAAATTTGGCTATACACTTTTTGAAAGAAATTGGAAGGGGCTATGTATTGTTGATTTTTAACAACATGACTTATATTTTCACGTGGTTTTATTATTTTATAGCATGCAAAAGGCCTCGGTGAAACAATTGTACAATTTGTAGGTATAGTTGAAAATTTTCTTAAGAGAAAGACTTAACCAACCAAATATAAATCATTTTCTTTAATTCATGGATTCCATGCCAACTTAAATGTCCTTTTTCAAAATTTGTTTTTCTTCTTAATCTCACAAAAAGTGAGGAACATATATATACAGTGATAAACTTGCTTATATGTGGGATATGGTAAAATATGCTGGTGTACTATCTCGCAGTACAATGAATTGACAGAAATAACCAAAGTTTTAAAGTGGCAACCTCTAGGGTTTATTACAAATGAAATCTCATGAATAAGAATAATTTTGCTTTTTGTAGGCGGCATTAGTGGAGAAAAGTAGGCTCGAAGCAATGTTAGAGAGAGTCGGAACACAAGCCAACCTTTCTACTAGTAATTATGGCGACAATCCAAAGGTTTGTTAATGTTACATGTTTTCTTTTGGTTGCAAATACGTTCATATGTAACTGTATTGCAAAGACCCCGTATTCCTCGTGACAGCTACCTTATTCATATGTTATGCCTGACCATCAGTCAGAATGATGGATAAAAGGTCTCTTAAAATAATTGTGTTAGAGCCTAACCATTAGATTAAAATATTGAAAAAAGATATATTCTTATAATTGGTTTAGTGTGAGTTCATTTGAACTAACAACTCAAGCCAGATCTTCAGTTGGGTTTCAAGTATGTATCTTTTGCTTATCACGTGAATTGATTGAAGTATGCAAAAATATGGGAGTTTTTTTTTTGTAGTTGCCTGGGTTCTTTAAGTTGGGCAGCATGTATAACAATCTTAAAATTAGCTAGTTTTTAGTCTTATGTGTTTTATATACTGCATGCAAGTGTACGCGACTTTTAGGTTCCAGTAACATAAGAGCATCAATTTTCTTTGTTCTCTAGATGTTGAATAAGATACAAGAAGATATGAAGTCATGTACAAGAGAGATGCATACATCAAAAGAGTTTGCACAGAAGCTTGTAATGGAAAAAACTCTGCTTGAACAAAAGATTCAACGGCTTGAGAGGATGCGAACTGATGAGGTACTATATTCTGTTTGGCTGACTATTGTCTAGCTGTGCAATTAAATTGAGTTTGATTTGTACAACTGAAACTTGATTGAAGATAGAACTGCACCATTGTTAGTTTAGGTTTTGTGGGCTAATTTGGTCAGATGTGCAAATTATAGAATCAATCTACCTGTACCTTTTAGGGTTCCCAGAACCAGGAATTCAGATCCTCCCCGGTACCGTAATAGGGAATCTTTTACAATTACTTGATCTGGACCGTTCTTTTTAACTTGGCACAAATCTCAAAGCCCAATAATACTGCCCCTTCCGTCAGTCCGAATCTCAAAGCGGCTGAGAGTTAATCTCAAACTGTAATGTGAAGGGAATCTTTTACAGTAATGGAGAGGATATTTGTCCCAGAACCTGTATCTTGGTTCCCCAAGGGGTACTCTTTCTTACCCTATGTGATTATATGTCTACATGTATGCATTCATTTTTGTCTTCTTATGCTTCTATGATGTTTGATTAAAATTTTGTATCGGGATAATGTATGAGTTCATTATTTAAGACTATACTGTTTTTTTGTAGTTTTGATTCTGAATAATACTGTTTAATAATATATCAGAAGGGAACAAGTGAAAAGTTGCATGAGGTGGAGAGCAGAAAGTTGAAAGCCAGGATATCTGATCTGGAGCAAATGCTAGAGAACGTTAAACAATCCCTTGCAGATACTGAATCTCTTCTTGCTGACAGAAATGATGAAATTGACGCCTTACGTGCCAATATAAGAGAACTCGAAGAACTCAAAGAATTCAAAGCGGTATTGTACCAAAACTATCTTTCTATATTAGCTTAGCTTTAGAACTCTTAGTTGATATCTTTCATGACCTTTTTCTGTTCATCTCAGTTAGCTTGCTTTATTTAGTTTTCTTTTGGTACTTCTGTTACTTGCCTTGGGGGAATTTTCTGGGTTATTGTGGGCTCAATTGGGATTCAACATTATATTTACTGCCAACAAATTCGGGACATGCCCAAGTCTGGTCTTGCAACAGATTGTATTGATGTTGGTATACAGGTATCAGATGAACTTGCAATCCTTGATACTGAAAATTGGACATGCCATTGTAGGATGTTGATAGAAAGAATCAGCAAACAGCTGCAATATTAAAGAAACAAGCGGAACAATTGGTTGAACTTGAGGCTCGATACAAGGAGGAACAAATTCTAAGGAAGCGATATTACAACACAATTGAAGGTTCCTTTTGACAATTTCACACAATCTATCTACTTTTAATTATTTGCTACTAATGCCCAATATTTCAAGGTACTTGCATACAAGTTGGCCACTATTTGCAAGAGCCCAAATGTCATATTTTCTGTATGCATATATATTGCTTATTTGCTTATTATCTAGTCTTTTTTATCTGATAGATATGAAAGGAAAGATAAGAGTTTACTGCCGGTTGCGACCCTTGAGTGAAAAGGAAATATCGGACAGGGAGAAGCACATGGTTATTACCCCAGATGAATATACAATTGCACACCCGTGGAAGGATGAAAAATCAAAACAGCATGTGTATGACCGTGTATTTGATCCAATTGCCTCCCAGGAGGAAGTATTTGAGGACACCAAGGTTGTTTTCTTTTTAAGTGTTCTGTTAACTATTATTTATTTCTGGTTTTTTCTTTGGCTCTTTCTTGTCAATGCAAAGAGATGGCTAGATTTTGAAAAACAATATCCAGGTATGCTACCTTGTTACATGTACCTTAGTGGTTTGTAGCTTGTGAAAATGTAGTCGTGGATATGAGTTTCTACTGTGTTAAGCAACTTTTAGATTCTTTTGGCATTTCTTCATGGTCTTTCGCTGTTATTTTAGCCAGAACTTTGTGTTTTGAACCTTGTAAATGTTAAAATATGTTATACATGTCAACAAAGGTCAATCAAAGCAGAATGAATTTGTCTAAAACTAGCATGGAAATGTGTGAGGTTTTCAGCTAAAGCAATACCATCTATTGTTATAAGTTTTGGTTTCTCATATGTTGTTGGTGTTTGACAATGTTGCAGTATCTGGTGCAATCGGCAGTTGATGGATACAATGTCTGCATATTTGCTTATGGACAAACCGGTTCAGGAAAGACTTTCACCATCTTTGGCTCTGATAGTAATCCTGGGCTCACCCCTAGAGCTATTAGTGAGCTTTTTAGAGTCATTAAACGGGATAGCACCAAATATTCCTTTTCATTGAAGGTTAGTCACTTGTAGCTGTCTCCCTCAGTCTCACTGTAAATATCTAGAGGCAGCAAATGAGCAGGTCTGGTCAGGTTCAGGTTGGTTTTGGGCTGCATTTCTTTTTGGTGGCTGATTCTTTTAGTTGAGAAGTTGGGTCAAGGATCAGTGGGCTTTTTGGTTCAGCCAATGTCTAAGTTTCAGTTTTTGGCACAGTTGTGCCTTCCCTTCTTGTCCAGGATAGTTAACATATATTTGTTGCCACTGAGCTAACTTCTGATTACATATAGGGGGATTACTTCAATTGCTTATAATTTGCCTAAATGTGGTGAACTAAGGCATTTAGTTTCTTTTGTCAATAATCTGTGCTATTTTTCTATCCACATTCTTTGGATTTGTGCTTAGGCAGCCTCTATTTTTTAAATCTATGTGTTGCTGTGTTGAGTTTGAACTGGTTATTAAGGATTTTGGGTTGGACCATATGTTCATAGCTTTTATTTTTCTGAAGCATTTTTATCTTATTTATAGGCATATATGGTGGAGCTCTACCAAGACACACTCGTGGACTTGCTACTTCCCAAAAATGCAAAACGCGTGAAGTTGGAAGTAAAAAAAGATTCAAAGGTACCTCCTTTTTTTTATATCAGGATCCAATGGAACTAATGACTATTTGACTCTATGAACCCATACTAGTCAGTTTTGTTATGTTTGGACACTGGAACAGCTCAGTTTGTTCCATTTTTGTTTTTGTTGTCTTGCATCTGGTTAATAAATTAATTGCACTTTTGAGTCTGTATATGCATTGACCTTCGAGAAGAAATAAATGATCCCTGGAACAGTAGCACAAGACTCAGTTCCTTTATCGAATGTGTCAGGTAGCAAATTGCAAATCCAGACTGTTAAACTGGCAATATGCTAAATTAACAGCAAAAATTACATGGTGCACAAAGATTACCATAGAACATAATGAAACCTAATAGCACACTAAATTAATTACAACCAGACTCTATGAAAATCCCCTACAATCAGTGTTTGCTTCATCAACAGTCTTCTGTCTGTTGCTCCAACCAAGAAATTTCATTAAACCAAATAGAAGTTAAATGGTATTCTAGGATTGCAATTTAACATAATGAAACCTGAAAGCACGCTAAACTAATTACAATCAAACTCTATCAAAATCCCCTACAATCAGTGCTTGGAGGTTCATTGACAGTGTTCTATCGATTGCTGAGCATCAGTGGTTACCTCTACTGCCGAGTTGTTTATCTTTCTGGCTCTTGTGGAGAAACCCCTTGTTTTCTCTAATCTTGTTATATTAAATTAAATGAAATGAAAGTAAATTGACTTTTTGGATGTACCAGGGGGTGGTATCAATAGAGAATGCGACTATAATTGATATATCGAGCTTTGACGAACTAAAATCTATCATAGCAAGAGGGTCACTACAGAGGCATATAGCTGGTACGCAATTGAATGATGAAAGCTCGAGATCCCACCTCATCCTTTCCATTGTTATTGAGAGCACCGATCTCCAGACCCAATCTCATGGTCGTGGCAAGGTATGTCATTTATGTTGGTACAGATGTTTATGTTCATTTGCTTGTGTGTTGGGTGTGGCGTGTAATTAATTATGACATCAGGTTCCACCAACCTTTCTGCTTGTGTCAAGCTGGGTTATCTTGTAGGCTGGATTGGGTCAGAATTAAGGGAACCACTTTTCTAAACTAATGTAAAGTTATACATTATTAAAAGTTTACTGTTGAATTTGGAAAAAGTTACAAGAAGCATCTCACAAACTTTACTAAGATGGCACATTTTGTGCATATTTAAGTCCTGGCCAGGTCAGGTTTTGGTGCCGTGGGTCATGTCAAGTGCAAAGTGCATATATCCCTGTGTTATTTGTGTAAGCATGAAGTGATTCAATTGCAGTTAAGTTTCGTAGACCTGGCTGGGTCAGAGAGGGTGAAGAAGTCCGGTGTCGCAGGTAATCAGCTGAAAGAGGCACAGAGCATAAACAAGTCCCTGTCGGCTCTAGGCGACGTGATAGGGGCATTATCGTCAGAAAATGGGTCAGGGTCCTCGGGGAAGCACATCCCATATCGCAACCACAAACTCACCATGCTCATGAGTGATTCTCTCGGTGGCAATGCCAAGACCCTCATGTTTGTCAATGTTTCCCCTGCTGAATCCAACTTGGAGGAGACCTACAACTCTCTCCTGTATGTTACTTTTTGGTGAAAATTTTGCAGTTTAAATTTGTAAAGCTCTAAATACCAGGAATTCCCTTTCAAATTGGTTTACTTCCCATATGCTGTTATGGGAAGATGAAATGACTCCATAAATTGGCTTCAATAATTGTGCTTCTTTTAACCGTTAACAACTGTCAGCAAGTTTCTTTTTTGGTTTTAAGACCATTAGTTACTTGAACAGGTATGCATCGAGGGTAAGATGTATTGTGAATGACACAAGCAAAAATGTTTCGACAAAGGAGGTGATGCGGTTGAAGAAGCTGGTCGCCTATTGGAAAGAACAAGCTGGTAAAAAAAGTGAAGACGAAGAATTGGAGGAGATACAGGATGAGAGACCTACTAGAGAGTCGTGAGTACCTCATTTTTTTGTTTACTGACTGTACCAATATTTCATTTAAACATTTGTTTTTTTTTTCCTTATTTGTTATATATTGGCTAAGAGTAGCATGATGAAGCCAGCATGTTTGTATTATAGTTAGGCAATCTATTGATAAGTAGCAAATTCCGCTTGTACAAAGTGATCTTTGTTTTGTTCTCAATCTCCCGGGTTCACAAATAGCACCTCTGTTGAATTTTGTTTATTTTTTTTTTACATAATGGTGTTTGTGCAGAATGATTGCACACATTGACTGTAAATGTACAAAGCAAAAATTGAATTTCAATCTCTCTTTTCTCGAATTGTGTCTATTAGAATGCAATATCATTTGTATTGTCATGTCACGTCCAAATGTTGAGGCATGCGTCCAAATTGTGTCTATTAGAATGTCAATATCATTTGCATGCGTGCTAATTTAATTAAAATGGAGCCGTATAAAGTAAAATATCATGCATGCTAATTTAATTAAAGACAAGCATGCTAATTTAATTAAAGACAAATGGTCTTAGATAATAACTGAATAATACAAAACATAAGACATCAGGCTGTCGTCGTGTACAGGTACAAAAGCATCAAATACAGATACATACAGATACAGATGTTGAGGCACCCCGATTTACTTTTATCAAATGGCCGACTGATACAAACTACAACACGGCCCACCAAAATTTTTTGGGCTTCATCATCTCCTAAGATGTTAATCCTACAACATTTGGGTCCTACAAAACCCAAAAGTTGCAAACTTCAGCTTAGAAAAGAAACCAAAAATATCAACAGAATGAACGTATGTGCAATCCATCTGAGCTATCCTTAATCCTTTGCAATGATGCCCTTGGTGGATCTGTTGTACTTCATGTGACTCATGACGAGTTGTCCGGAAGCTAGGGCTGACATAAGTGACAGCTCACCAGCTAATACTGCACCGGCAACAATGGTGGCGAGACGACTGGCATTGGCACCTGGAGATTCCACACTGGCTCCCTTCACACCAAGCAAGTCAAGACATGCTGCTTGAGCTGCCAAGTGGGTCCCACCTCCAACTGTACCCACCTAAACAAAACATAGTTACACTAAGGTACTTGCCAAAGCTAGCCGATGAGGGAGATGCAAATTACAATACTGAAAGATAGTGTAATTGCCATTATTTTATTGAGTATATACCATATGTTTTTCACCTTGGGCAATGGGTATACATGCAAATGAACAATTCAAATATTTCCTTAATTGGTATGTAGGAAATAAATTACCTCAATGCAAGGCATGGTGACTGACACATGAAGGTCCTGGCCGCAGCTAACTGCCTCCATCATGGTGATACAATGTGAGCTCTCCACATTTTGCGCCGGGTCTTGTCCAGTGGCAATAAAAACAGCCGTTACGATGTTGCTAGCATGTGCATTGAACCCTCCCATGGTGCCTGCCACAGCAGATCCAACCAAGTTCTTGACCACATTCAGCTCGACCAGTGACGCCACATCTGTTTTGAGAACCTTCTTGACAATCTCCCCTTTGATGGTTGCCTCGCATACTACTGATTTACCGCGGCCTTCTATCCAATTCACTGCAGCTGGCTTTTTGTCTGTACAGTAATTTCCTGTAAAATTTGGGGAAAAGTTGATGGGGACAGTTCACATTAATTAATTTGTAATAGTGAGCATAACTGAGTACTGACAGATGCAGATGGTATAAACATGTATGATAAAACTAGCTAGTGCTAAGTTTGTGGCAAGTCAATTAACCATCAAGCATATATAAAGAGAAAAAAAAAAGTTCATTTGAGGATACAAAATCAGTACCCAAATTAATAGAAGTTTTCCAAACTAATTTTTTCGTCCGATAGTATATTCATCTTTTTTTCCCCGGGTTTGGCGATTTAGTTCAATTTGCAGGTTTGTTCAAGAAAAAAAAAGACAATTTCTATTAATTTCAGTTATTTTAAACTGTCCATTGAACAATATATAGACCCTAGAGGCCTAAACTGAATAATTTAAGTAAAAAAGTAGGAAGAAGAAAAATTAAATGGAGTTTGTTGAATTGAACCTGAGATGCTGATAACTTCCATATCAAGGAAGTCATCTTGCAGGAAGTCAAGAACATTCTGGACTCCTTTGGAAACCATATTCATCCCCATTGCGTCCCCTGTGCTGCACACAAATCGCATGTATAGGTACCTTCCTGCCAACCCACACTTGATGCCTTGTAGCCTCGCGTACCTGCTCGACCTGTTTGCGCATTTGTAATGTTGGTTTCAGTATTAAAGAAAGCCATCTTCTTTCTAATGCTGATGTGTTCATGTAGCTGTATATTTTTTTTGCCCATATCTTAGTTTTATGCACTGCCTGTGCTTTGGTTCTTCATATTTGATACTAAAAAATGTTCCACTATCAAGTGGTACTGATAATTTGATTAATTTCGCATCCCTTTCTTTTTCTTTAATATTTTTTGTTTTACTTTTCTGAAGGACTTTTTGTAATTGCAATTATATTTTACTTAATTGGGTCACTCAGAATTTGATTTCTGATCATTGCAGTGGCACGTGTGCCCGCGCGCACACACACACATAATCTCTTACAAGTACTTCTACTTTCAAAACTATATTCTTTGCTAACTTCTGGCATTACGTGCTGGAAAAATATGATCCACCTCAAACGAACTATCCAACATTGCCAAATTTAAATTTGAGCTAAATCGAACTCGAGTTAAACTCAAGTTTACTGATGTAAATATAATTGCAAGTATGCTACCACACAAGTAAAATATGACTGAGTGACCAAATCAAACTCGAGCTAATTCCAACATGTATTTATCTACCACATAACCATCGTCATGCAATTATTTAAATGCAAAATTCTTTTGTGATGTTTAAAATTTTGTTCTGTTGATAATATAGTGGAGCATAACAATAGAGGTTGATATCAAGTATCAGCGCAAGTGCTCTCTTTACAAATCACAGTCAACTGGTAAATTATGGATTGCATATTGTTCTACCTTTATTATCTTTCTGCAACATATCACAGTCAACTGGTAGAAGGTTAAGTAAAAATAATGATTATGTTACCAATATTGTATTGATTCAGCCACTAATGATAATTAACAAACAAGTTGCATATATAATACTTCCAAAAGAAAGGACAATGTTGCGTAGTTAGTTGCTGCTCTGTTAAAATGCTACTGAAATATAATATCCAGACATGATGTAGTCAAAATAGTATTCATTTAATTTGAGCTTTAATCTCCCTCTCTTAATGACATTGACAAATGTTTAATCAGCATTGAAACCCATGAGGATATTTGATTCACACTTTGCTGTACCTTGTCACATGGTCTAATAAATCAATTGTTATTTGAACTAAATCCCAGGAAAATAAGAGAATCAATAATTTGTCCAAGCAAGCAAATTTTGTACAAGTATTATTATCACCATACTATAATATAGGTGCATGTTGTAGAAATAACCCAAATGAAAAGTTTATAGGTAGGCACGGTTGTAATTGTGAAATTAAAAAATTAGTCATCGGTAACTGATACTTACAGAGGGAACTCTAACTGTTGGAACTTGAGTTCTAAAAACTCAAAATTCTCTCTTCAATAAATTTGCTTAAAATCTCCATTTGTGATATTTGAAATTTAGAGGGTTAAATTGAATATATATTTCTTTAATGGTGAGTTATTTTTCTAATGACCACTTATTATTTTGTTAATGTCTTTTACTGTTACACCTCTTCATGGCACCTTTATGGTACGTTTTTTTTTTTTTTTCAATTATAATTATCATTAATCAATACTAAATCACTTGACTGGATCTATATAACTATATAGGTCTCCTTCGGTTTGAAACTGGTATATACTCATCCCTTTCTTATTTGAATACAACCCTCAATGTTAATACAAATTCCTCTTTCTATTTCATATGTACGTTTGAATCCGAGATATAAAACAAAATAAGAAATCAAATATGTTTCTTCGATTAGCTCCCACATAAAGTTCTCTTTGATTTATTCTCCATTTAATATTTTGCCTCAATCCGATTAAATCAATTCTGATCTATGTTGGATATTGCAGAGTTATCGTCAGTCGCTTCCATGGCGTGCCTAAGGAGCAACAACTCCGGATTATCTTGGTTGCGGTTCCATCTTGCATGATGAGACGGAATACGCTTAAGGACAGTGCTTCGCACAATCGGGGTAACTCTATTTCAATTTGATTTATTTTAATTAATTTATAACTATCCGAATATTCTGAAAATTTATCCCAACACTAACTACATGGACCAACTGGACAATGATTTAAGACTTGCAAGGAAATTAAAAAAATACATGCTGATGCAAGCACCAATAAATAAAATCATAGTTTGGTGCTGAATGATCATGAAACAGACAACCATATAAATTAAGTTGAGACCTAATTAAGTTATAAAGAAATGAATATGGATTTTGTCATCTTGCAGGATCAGGAGAGCATCTATATATAGTTAAGACAAAAAATATGCACCAAGGAAAGCTCAATAATATGCACACTATTTCAAGTTGCAAGCAAATGAGGTAATCAGGAAAAATAAATGGATACAAAGAAAAGGACAGGCAATACTTTTTGGAGCATGAAGGTGTCAAATCTAAAAAAATTCAGTAACTGTTCACCTTTAACCAAACAGGTAAGTTCTTTTAGTATACTGATATTCAAGGGGGAGGACCTTGACTACTTGACACAGTTTTTTTTGTTTTTTTTTTTCTCTTAATTTTAATTTGTATCAATGAAGCAATCAAATGTCTAGACAAAAAGAAACTCAAACCTGTTGAATATAAGTGCAATGGACTCCAGATTTGCCGGTTCCTCAAGAAAAAACTTCAACTGTGCAGCTCTGGCTGCAGTCTCGAATCTGACGACTGGGGCCCTGGTCATGCCATCCCTTAGTACTGTGCTTATGGCCCCGCCTGACTCTGTAATCGCCTTACAGCCTCTATTTGTGCTTGCCACAAGACAACCCTCTGTGGTGGCCATTGGCACGTAGTACTCCAACCCGTCTAGCAAAATCGGCCCAGCAACACCGACCGGTAGTTGTACATAACCGACTGGTAACTCACAGCACCGGCCAAGTATCGAGTCATAATCAAAATTGTCGATCGGCAGGCCTTCCAGGTTTCGACCGGTTGTTCTTTGTAATGCTTCACGCCTGGAGTTTGAATTGAGAACATAGCTTGAGCTAGTTTTAATATATTGCTAAATTTGGTCTTGCTAGTTTATAGGTTTGGTTTCTTCAATTTTAAAATTTTTCGGTTATCTTCTCACAAAACAAAATGGATCTCACAGTAAACAAATTTGTATACAAGTATCTGTGCATACACCCCCACCTAATTCTGACATTAAAATTTGATCTTGAATCGTCACTGTAGAAATAAACCACCCCTATAGAAAAAAGGCTTACCGCACCTAATGCTTGCTGCACGTCTGTTATTGCCAAGTTGTTTTTCCAGAGCGTAAGATGGTATCTCCCCACTTATGACTGCCTTCACAATCTCCTCATCACATCCAGACAAAATCGGTATTCCTATGCACTCTGGGCCCACCTCAGCCATATTAGTCAATTATACTATTAAAATTTTGACCCCACTAATTTTCAAATATTTGTTTTTATATATAATTTTCTATATACTTTAGAGTAAAATACTATGGGTAATGTAAATTGATTCTCATTTACAAATCACAATGGCTATGTTTGGATGACACAAGAATAGCAAGATTAGGGGCTATTCTAGAATAGAAGCTATTCGGAATAGCAATGTGCATCCAAACAATATTTTTGCTATTCAGAATAGCTAGAATAGCTGTTATTCTCTATTCCTTGTAAATGTTGGAATAACTACTATTCGGAAATGTGAAATGAGAGAAAAAAAATATTTTCTTTTTAGATTTTTGCCAACACAATCCCGAAATGACAAATTTGATGCCACTTTCCGCTATCTCCATGTCGTGACAATTCATTTGAGATCCCACTTGCCTATCTTTCCTCTTAATTAACACCTTGTTAACACTATTCTTTATTGGTTACAGCTATTCACTATTCCACATATACAATCCAAACAACATTTTTACTAATCCGAATAGCACCATTTTCACACTAATATGAAAATCACTATTTTTTCTCTATTCTCATTTACTATTCTAAAATTTCGCTATTCTAACTCTCATCTGACTTCCATTTACAATTGACTCCATAGTTTGAAAGTCTAGCTCTTCCCCTGCGATTGATATCCGGACCAATTTGATCCGAGATAGAATGCACGGGGTCACGGGACCCCTTTAATATTCGTGCCAAAACAGATTTGATGGTCAGGATCTTAACTCAAAATTTGAGTTACTTTGGTGATATGAATTCCAACTTCATGACCTCTTCTTTAATTAGTTAAAGATTTAATAGGAGATTAAATGAAGGGAAGTCTTGTAACCTTTCCAACCTTAATTATATTGTATTGTTAGTGTAACGGATGGAAGCAAAACCAACCAAACCAATTAACCAAACAATAGGATTAAAAATATAGTAATTAATTTTTCATTTCATTCCAATAATTAACTCGTTTCTTTAACCATGTTTCCCTTCCCCTCACCTCATGCAAATCAAATATTACATTAATTATTGGCTCTCCTTAATTAATCAATTTTTATTCGTTGAGAGAAGATGAGGACACTATTTATTCCTAATTAATTAATATTGATCGTATGTATGATACACTAACTTCAGGCTTGTCACGGACAAAATTTATCTATTTTTTCCATAAATTAATTTGACATAATTTTGTTAATTCTTGTTGAAGATTGTTTTATTTTGACTAATATCTCTTTTTTGAAATTTGATCAGAAAATTTTGAACAAGCCATACCAGGCGGTGGCTGCACCGGCAAGTCGGGTTGCAGAAATGGGATGCCGAAGAAACCAAACAGGTACAGAAGGGAAGACACGAATGCCAGTATGAGACTTAGGTCCAGAACAGAGAGCCCCTTGAGATGAAAATGCGAAGGCGTGTGAAGCCGCTCGGCACTCGGCCAGAGGTGGTATGCCGACAGCAGGAACACCACCCATGCCACTACATTGAGTAACTTCATTGGGAGAGGAAGCACGTTTGGTTCCGGAACTGATGGTGGAGCCGGTACTCGACGGGCACTTGAGGTTTGGGAAGACATAGAGGCTATGTTTTTGGTCTTTTCTGTTATGTTAGGAAGGCAACTACTGCTGTTCATTAAGGAAAGATGCTCTGTGTGTGAGTGTGTGTGTGTGTGAGTGGGTTTGCTTGGTTTGATGGAAGGGCAAAGACTAAAGAGTAGAGAGCAGTACTTTATAGAGATTTTGTTGGAAGTATATTATTAAATTTGTATGATGCTTTGGATTCATCTGTGCTAAGAAGACTGTAGGCCTCTCTTACAAGTCCATGATATATATGTCAAGCATCAGGGCCGGTTTTACAGATTTTGGGACCCGGAGCAGAGAAAAATTTGAACTCTTTATATATACAATTTTTTTTATTGATATGTCAATAGATCATATATATTTATAGAGAAATTTGGACTATTTATATATACAAAGTTTGAACTCTAATATTTATTTATTTTTAGAGGAGGGTTCCAATGCACCCTCTTTTCTATGCTCCCAATGCACCCACTTTTTTTTATCTCCTTTATCTCTATTTTCAAAGTCCGAACAGTCGATCTGAACCGCTCAACATGATCTTCATAATAAATTATGCTTGGAGACCAAATTTTATATTCTTTAGATTTTTTTTACTATTTTGTAAGATATGTACAAAATCATTGTTTTAAGGAGATTCTGGACCATCCGATAAAGTGATATTGTATCTATCTTAAAAAATAGTAAAAAAATTCTAAAAAATATAAAATTTAGTCTCCAAACATATTTTATTATGAAGGTCATGTTGATCAGTTCGGATCATCTGTTCGGACTTTGAAAATAGAGAAAATAAAGAATGGATGCATTGGGAGCATAGAAAAGAGGATGCATTGGAACCCTCCTCTTATTTTTAATACATACATATTTTTTTTTTAATATATAGAAACTATTTTTTTTTTGTCCCCCTTGAATGTTGAGGCCGGGGCCATCGCCCTGGGTGCCCTGCACCAGGGCCGGGCCTAGCAAACACTTACAAATTAGAAAAACAAGATGCAACACTGTGTGTGCAATTTTGGTGGCACATTAGACTTTTTTCTGTATAAATTAACTTGTAGATTAAATAATTAGAGAAATCAAAAGGAATATTGTGAATTTTAGCACACAATATGTATTAGACAATTTGTCGAATAATTTGTATGCATTTATGAGTAGAACTACGGTGTGACGTGCTCACCAACGGGTTTGGTGAGCACACCTCCAAAAAACGCATTTTCAATGTTCAAATAGTCGATTCGAACCTTCCAACGTGTTCTTCATATTAATATGTGCTTGGAGACCAAATTTTACATTTTTTGGAAATTTTTTACTATTTTTTTAGAATTTTTGAAAATCAGTGTTTTTTGAATTTTTTTTTATTTAATGAAAAGCTGATGATTTTAAAAAATTCTAAAAAAATAGTAAAAAATTTCCAAAAAATGTAAAATTTGGTCTCCAAGCACATATTAATATGAAGAACACGTTGGAAGGTTCGAATCGACTATTTGAACATTGAAAATGCATTTTTTGGAGGTGTGCTCACCAAACCCGTTGGTGAGCACGTCACACCGTAGTTCTACTCATGCATTTATATATGACATTCACAGCTATTAATTTGGTCAACTAGAAAGTAAATAGTAATGTGACAATCACTACAAAAATATAAAGAAAATAATCAAAAGCATTAAAAAAATGCAAAAAGAGAAGTAAAGAAAAAAAAAAAATAGAAGAGAAAATAAAGGAATACAAAAGGAACAAAAATAATGATTTCAATGCTTTTACCATGTCTAATTTGCAAAAAGTAACAAACAGATAAACTAGAGATCACAAGTTCTATTATATACAAGAGAAGGGTTCAAATGCCTCCATTTTTAAAAAACTTTAATAACTCAAAATTTAAAACTTAAAAGTCAAAATAAAACCGTTGGATATGTTCTACATCATTTTATCTATGCACGTGTACAAAATTATGACATTTCAATTTTGTTTGGGTTGTCATCAAGAGCTTGTAAAAAACATACTAATGTAGATAATTTCTAGACGTTGATTTTTCAACTTATTGATTCACATACAACTAAATCAAAATGTGATAATTTTTTATGAGCACATAGATAAAATGATGTAGATCATATCTAACGGTTTTATTTTGACTTTTAAGTTTTAAATTTTGAGTTATTTAAGTTTTTAAAAATGGAGGCATGGTGGAGGCACAAAAAATAGAGGCATTTGAACCCTCCTCTATATACAATCATTGTTAGAAATTTATTTAATGTGTTTTCTTTTCTTTTCAATAGCTCAAACTTCTTGAGCTACTTTCCCTTTTATTTTGTTAACAAAACTTGTGGAACAACCATTCAATCAAGAATAAAGATTTTGGTACCCGCAGTTGAGTACCCGCATTATACCCGCACTTGATTCCTTTCCCAACTAACTTTGTCAATCATTAAATCACCTTGAAAAACGTGTAAAAGATGAGTCCAGTTTTTTTCGGTAAATACTTGATATCTTAAGTATAAATACTTGATGAATTATATATCTTAAGTATAAATACTTGATATATTAGGTATAAATACTTGATATATTAGGTATGAATACTTTCTATTTTGTATGAATACTTTTCATATTTGAATATTTGATACTTTGAAAAACGTGTAAAAGTATGTCATCATGGATCTCATTTGAAAGAGAAAAAAAAAATAGAACACGTTCGTGGTTTTAGATTTGCAAAATTCCTCATAGATCGTCCCAAAAATTGGTTAGATTGAACGAAGAAAAAAAAAACCACCTTGAAAAACGTGTAAAAGATGAGTAGGTATTGTGTCCAGTTTTTTTTTAAATACTTGATATCTTAGGTATGAATACTTGATGAATTATATATGAATACTTGATAATTTAGGTATAAATACTTTCCATTTTGTATGTGAATACTTGAAAAACGTGTAAAAGATGAGTTCAGTTTTTTCCTTTAAATACTTGATATCTTAAGTATAAATACTTGATGAATTATATATGAATACTTGATAATTTAGGTATAAATACTTTCCATTTTGTATGTGAATACTTGAAAAACGTGTAAAAGATGAGTCCAGTTTTTTTCTTTAAATACTTGATATCTTAAGTATAAATACTTGATGAATTATATATGAATATTTGATATATTAGGTATGAATACTTTCTATTTTGTATGAATACTTTTCATATTTGAATATTTGATACTTTGAAAAACGTGTAAAAGTATGTCATCATGGATCTCATTTGAAAGAGAAAAAAAAAATGGAACACGTTCGTGGTTTTAGATTTGCAAAATTCCTCATAGATCGTCCCAAAAATTGGTTAGATTGAACGGAGAAAAAAAAACCACCTTGAAAAACGTGTAAAAGTAATGGTCCCCAGTTTTGACAGTGTAATGGTCCCCAATTCATATATCATATATGTAGTTCATTGTATAGATATAAATACTTGTCTTGTATAGGTATAAATACTTCACAATGTTACTATTAATACTTGTAAAATAAAATTACAGTTTTGACAGTTTAGGTCCCCAAAAACAGTTATGACAGTTTAGGTGCGGTTTCCAAAAACAGTTATGATAGTTTATGTGCGGGTATAATGCGGGTACTCAACTGCGGGTACTCATATCAGCTTCTTTCAATCAATGAAATGAGGGAATGAGGGCTTGACCCTTAGTTTTACTCAAAAAAGAAACCAAAAAAACAATCATAGTTAGAAGCAATCATTGGATCACAAATACAAAGATTACTCTCTCAAACCAGGCGTCCCTTTCAATTTCTTTTTATTTGCTTTCGCTGAAAAATATAAATAAATAAATCAGTGAGCTTTACCAGCAAACGGAGAACCCCACAACCAGCACCTGTACAAGTACTTGAAGGGCTAACCAAGTTTTGAAAAGTGATTGCTTTGATCTCGTCATTGATTATGTTGTGCGAATAATCTTCTTATTTCTGACTTCTTTTATATATATATATATACACGAGGTTGGCTACTCTACTTACATGAGCATATGAGGGCATATGCTTATAAGTCATTTTTGTGTTATCGAAGTCCAAATAGTCGATCTGAAGTGCTCAACATGTTCTCCATATTATAATGTGCCTGGAAACCAAATTTTATATTTTTTGAAAATTTTTTATTACTTTTTTAGAATTTTTCAAAACAATGATTTAATATGACAAAAAAAATCTAAAAAATAAATAAAAAAAAATCTGAAAAACACTGTATTGAAATTGTTTAAAAAAATCGTAAATTTTTTTCAAAAAATGTAAAATTTGGTCTCCAAGCACATTATAATATGGAGAACATACTGAGAGTTTCAAATCGACTATTTAAACTTTGAAAATGTAAAAATGATGCGTAGCATAGAGCCCCTCCGTGCTATGGCTCACTTTTTGAGTTTTCAAAATCCTAACGGCTGATCCGAACCGTTCAACATGATCTCCATATGAATATGTACTTGCAAACCAAATTTTACATTTTTTAGAATTTTTTTACTATTTATTAAGCCACTTTGAAAATCGCTGATCCAATGATCCAGACAAGTTTACTGTTGTGTACAAATTAGTGTTTTTTTCAAAGTGGCTTAATAAATAGTAAAAAAATTCTAAAAAATGTAAAATTTGGTTTGCAAGTACATATTTATATGGAGATCATGTTGAACGGTTCGGATCGACCGTTAGGATTTTGAAAACTCAAAAAGTGAGCCGTAGCACGGAGGGGCTCTATGCTACGCGTAGCACTATCCTATATATATATTTTAAAAGTGATCTCGTCATTGATAATTCCAATCTAGATCCAAGTGATATGAAAACAAAAATTAAATGTGAGAAAGAAAAGCTACATAATATTCAATAATTGTAATGATAGAAAACATGAGACTGGTCATTTTTAATTACACTAGAAATATGAGATTAGGTTTTTATTGCATGAACAATAAATAACTTGTAATCCACTATTCATGATTTATAAAGTTCATGACAACGAAATTTAATCCACTTCTAAAAAATCAGACAAGAAAGCAGTGGGTTTGGTTAGATAAAAGCTTGCGAGCCCTAGAAAATTAGGTCACAGTATTTTGAAATTAATGCCATGGTTTAGGGACCACAATTGATTTCATCAAAGATTATAAAAAGGGCACCATTAGTGTTCTTCAACCGTATATGTCAATTTATTTGTTAACAATAATTATCTATTTATAATAAATAGTAAAATATATAATTATATATTATAAATATGATATATCTACAAAAAAACAACAATAATAATTTTTAAATACAACAATTATTATCGGTAACGATTATATAAATCTTATTGTTGTTGTTGTTTTTTTTATAGATATTTTATCATCTTTATCGTTAATAATTATATATTTTACTATTTAGTATAAATAGATAATTATTGAAAACAAATAAATTGAAGCAAGGAATGTTAAATAATTAATTAAAATTTGGTCTCTGCAATTCTATTTTCTTTTTATATTTTTTGAAAATTGTTTGCTATTTTTATAAATCATTGTTTTTTGATAATTTTTTTTAGAGAAATGAGAAATTTATAATCTTTACAGATAAGTTTTTAGAGAAAATAGAATTGTAGAGACCAAATAAGTGAATGTAGTGTATTTAGTATTGTAAAGGGGTCAAAGAATGCTTGTTCTTGCAAATATCACAAATTTTAGTAGAAAAAAATGTAATTTATTGTGGGCCTTGCCTCCGTTGCTCCTTCCTACAATCCTGCCTCCGCAGCTGGATTTCATAAAGATAATAGAGGGTGTCTCCTTGACATTCCTTGCTTTTTTTTTTTTTGGTTGGATTTAACATTCCTTGCTCAAGGTGTGTTTACAACTTTACATATAGTACTGAATATAGTGACAAAATTCGCGTATAATTCGTTTTCGACATTACTGAACCGAACTCCGAATAAAATGCAAAAAAACGTATAATACGTTTTATTCATGAATAAAACGCGAGTTGACGAATTATTCGCGAAAAAAAGCGAAACTTTTAAATTTTTTTTTTTTTTACGGATTTTACGGATTTTACGGATTTTTTGGGTTTCTTTTTTTTTTTTTTTGCTTCCTGTTGTACCGAATCATTCTCGAATTATACCCGAATTATACTCAAATCACGAATTTTTGACCTCGTCGAACCGAATCCGAACTATTGATTTGTCACTATGGTACTAGTACTGATGAGCGATACGCTCATCATAATTCATTGCTTTCTTAGGAGGCATGGGCCTATTCATTTTATTTCTCAACTTTACTAGGCCCAATATAGGCCCGGTATAGTTTGAGATTTCTTCGGGTGCATACAAGGTGTTTGATGAAAAGACTGAGCGACATTATCATATATTTTAATCACGATCTTACAACTTTTGAATATTATTTTTTTTGGGTTTGTGCAATTAAGGGGTTAATATAGAGTCCGGCTACTATAACATCATTGTCATTTCAGCCTATATAACACCAACTCCAAAACCTATCAAATCTACTTCAAACGGTGAATCCAAACCGTTCAAACCGATCTACTTCATTAGTTGTGCATTTACATGCAAAATTTATAATTTTTCGAATTATTTAGTATCAAGTCAAGCGGTCAAATGTGTGAGTTTTTGAGTTAATTTTAATATATTCATTTTTCAACATTTTTTACCGCTTGATTTGATACTAATAACTCGAAAATATAAAAAAAAATTGCATGTAAACGCATCACTCATAAAGTAAATCGGTTTGAACGGTTTGGATAGTCATCTAAAGTCTATTCAATCAATTTTGGAGTTAGTGTCATATGACACCGATGTCATACTAGCCGGACTTGTCAATATATGGAAGATTTGAGCAGATGCTGATGTGGTATACTATTTGGGACCTGTACTGGTATATTAATACAAAAGACATCTGGAGATCAGAATGGTCCTGTCAGAAAACAGATATATCATGCAAGCACAGGATACAATTGATTATTGGAAGAGAACCAGAACTAACTAATGTAAGCACAGGAAATATAACTAATTTACCAAAGATAACTGATCTGGTGTACTTAATACAAATAATTTGCTAATTCAAACTAAGGTAAGAAGATTGATTTTCACATTAGTTGGAGTTGGCCAGATCTTCTAGCACCAAGTTGTGATTGATGCCACCCATTTTCTATATCTTGAATTAGGATTAATCTTTCTTTCACTCTTCCTTTGTCTCTTCTTGCCATCGAACTCGTGCATTTCTTTTTCTTTTTCTTCATGCTCTTTGTCCTGAAAAAAGAAATTACAAAAATGGACGACATAGTCTCGGTGCGTATTAGTTTTATGCAACATGAATCACCAAAGGTAACAAATGGTGTTAGAAGTTAGAACTTTTCATTAGTTGATGGATGGCAACTAAATGGAACAAAATATGAATCGAACTGATTTAATGGCCGTGAGGTGAAATAAAATTTAATTGATGTCAGTTTTTACAATTTCCTGATCATACCTGTCTTGAAAAATTACAATTAAAGAATTTTTCACTGCTAAACAATGTGCAGAAACACACTGTTCTGTGTGTTATTAGCTTAGTTTAATTTGTAAATCCCCAATATACCTTTCAAGGTACTTTGAAAAGGAACTTATTTGATTTTGACTGAAAGGAAAACAAATGTAATGAATCAGTACAATACGAGTTGACTTGATCAAACTGGTAAGCTCATAGTATGCAATGTTTCGAGTTTGACTTGATCAAACTGGTAAGCTCATATTATGCAATGTTTGTGTTTCTCAGAAAATACCAGTCGCTACGCACAGAAAGGCATTAAATGTACCTGCATTGATATTTCATCATGATCTTCAATCTGAGTTGCTTGTTTAGCTTCCTGTAGTTTCTCTTCTAGAGTGCATTTACAGCCTTTGACAGTTAGTTTTTTGAATAATTCTGATCTCTCTTCTTCTAACCCTTGTGTTAACTGACAAAAAAGCAACAACATTAAATCAACAAAGGAAGGAGTTGCAACATCGATCGCACTGAGTAAAAATTTCATATTTTCTACTTTAAGAAAAGAAATCCAATAAATGAATTTAATGCAAACAACTTTTTATAATGCTCAAAGAATAGTGAATATCATTTTACAAGGAAGGAACTATTATTTCCTTACAGGGAAAAGAGAGAGAAAATGAAACACCAAAAATGGCATGAATCTTACCTTCACTACGCGCCGCTCAAGAGAAGTCACTCTTTCCATAAGAGATCCTTTGAGAGGTACTTCTTCAAGAACAGCAGAGAGATCTTTGCATGGGTCATTATTTATTTCCTCTGTTGGTACTGGTAAATTCTTCTGTGCTTCTATGTAATTGAGCTGCATATAAGCATCAAAAGCCCTTTTTTTTATTTGCTTGATTACTTTTTGATACTTGGAAATCAAAGTTCATGCAAGAATAATTCCAAATAGTATTTTTACTATACTAGTCAGGTCTCTTACTAGCATGCACTGATCTATTCTTGCTAATTTTTGTCATGAAATAGGAAATTTACCTAGCTAGACAAGCATTTCATGAATTCAAGATGAACAATAAAGACTATAAGGTTCAACAGAGAACTCTCAACTAGAAACAAAAAAAAAATTCTCCATGAGAAACAAAAAGTTGCTGAGTACCATATGGTCCAAACGGTCAAGCCTTTGTATAACAGGCAAATTGATCTGCTTCTGAGTCTCATTATGCTCCATTTTCTGGCAAACTCTGTTCAGATAAAGTCTGATTTGCAATGAATTCCAGTTTCTGGGGTTGTGCACAGAGAGAAGAAGGTTTTTAATAATAGTACAAATTTCGGTCTCGTATTTCGGTACATACATTTTGCACCAGACAACCAATTTCGGTTGCATACCGGTACCTAAACATCATTTCTGAAACTGATAATTTTAGAATCTTAATTTTGACAATTGTCATCAAATCTTGTTGAAATAAAATAGTTAAATTTGTAGATATGTTGTCCACTATTTGAGCATGGTGTATATTATATCACTTTGATCTAGTTTGCAATTTGATTGGTAATAAGATAAAATGTTGATAATACTAATCCCTTAAATATTTCAAATTGTTTGATGGAGGGTTGAAGGCCGAACATTTTTAGATTTGGAATAAATTCAATACATGTAAATAGATGGAGAACAAGAATACAATTTTTTTTAATATTTAATTAATGTGTCATTGTTAAGAGGAGAAATCTCATAAGAAACAAGAAGACGAAAAAAAAGGGGAAGTTTTTTCAAAATTTTTAAAATAACCAATTTCTCCATGAAATATTTTAATATCCAATATACCCATAAAATTTAACATTTTTTTTTCTATCTCTTTTTATTCATTAAATTTATTATTTAATTATTTTAATAGTTAAATTGACAAATATTGAAATATACCATTTCTTTCAAATGGAGATGTCACTTAATAGTTGAGACGTGATTGAATTTAATTAAAACTTCTTCTTTGGTGGAAACTGAAAATTTTGCTTTAAAGAAATAGCATCAAACACCTTTACCTACACCTCTATCCAAATTATCGGAAGCAAGGTTAAAGATCACAATGTAACTCGGAAAAGAGAAAATTGATCCAAACAAGAGAACCTACAGTGAAGATCGCGTCATTAACACAACACTACTTGTTAATATCAGAGTGTTTGTACGTTGTAATTCTATGAGATAGGGCACTATTATGCTCTCAGTATTGTAATAATTTCTATGTACGATGTGTTGTTTGTGCACCTTGCTAATGCAATACCCTGACAGCTTCTGGTTTTATAAGGAAAAAAAAGCTTTAGTTTTCATTATAAAAGGAGTTTTAATTCAATTCAATCATGTAACAACAATTAAGGGATATCTCCATTTAAAAGGAAGAGTATATTTATCAATTTTTTTTAAAATAATTAAATAATAGATTTAATGAATAAAAGATAATTGAAAAAAAGAATGTTAATTTTTTATGGGTATATTGAATATTAAGATGTTTTATTAAGAAAACTGACTATTTCAAAAAAATTAATAGGTACACTAGAAATTTTTTCAAAAAAAAAAAATGTTTTGAACCATGAGTCCATGATACCATTCCGGTATGTTACACTTCCGCTGAAATCTCAGTCCTTGATTTCTTATACACAGAAGAGACAAAAACATTTATTTAATATGCATTTGATCAATTTGGACTTTGGAAGCATTAACCGGTGTCCATACTCTCCTGATTTTTACATATCCATGTACTTATCTTGTCTAATAAAATATTATATATCTCACATTTTGCTTGCCTTACCGATATCTGCAAATTCAAACTCCAACTACTTCAATCAATCAATTAGATGCCACCTGTAATATAGAGTCTGGCTAGTATGACATCGGTGTCATTTTAACTTATATAACACCAACTTCAAAACCTACCGAATCGACTTCAAATAGTGAATCCAAACCGTTCAAACTGATCTATATCATTAGTTGTACATTTACATGCAAAATTTATAATATGTTGAATTTCTTTAGTATCAAGTTAAGCGGTCAAATATGTGAGTTTTTAAGTTAATTTTAATGCATTTATTTTTCAACATTTTTGATCGCTTGATTTAATACTAAAATAACTAGAAAATATAAATTTTTTGCATGTAAACGCATCACTCATAAAGTAAATCGGTTTGAACGGTTTGAATTAGTCGTTTGAAGTCTATCTAATCAATTTTGTAATTAGTGTCATATAACATCGATGTCATACTAGCCGGACTCTGTAATATATATGCAACAATAAATGCTTTGATGGCCGTGTAGTTTAAAGTAGGGGTGATTAATGAGCGAGTTCGAGCGAATTGGAGTATGTTCGTGTTCGGTTCATTAGTTTAATAAGCGAGTTGATTCGAGTTGAGAAGACAATACTGAGTTGACAATTGTGTTCGTGCTCGATTCGTTGAATGCTCGAGTTGACTCGTGCTCATTAAGCGACTCGTTAAGAAATCAAACTTGTAGGCAATTTGAATTTTGTTTTGAATTTTTTGTTTCAGATACATCATTAAAAAACTAATTAACATTAATAGAATTTAACAAATTATCATAATCCAACCTACTTAAACAGTACATAATTTAACAAAAAATTATTCATAAGTAAATTTAACAAAATCAAACAACCATCTTTTCGTCAGTTCTCACAGTCCTACATGTCACATGCTTACAAATATCTCCTTGTCACAAACTTACAAATTTGCATTATCAAAATGATAATAAAAATGCATCTTCAATCAGAAATTTACTGTTAAACAAAATAAATAAATTGGCCAGAAAATTAGTCAGTCTTAAATTAACAAAATAAATAAATTTTAGTACTATTAGCGAGAGTGAGTGAAGTCGGAATTGTGAGTCTGTGAATATGAGAGAGTAATAGAGTATAGACGGAGAAGAAACTTTAGATCCACTGGATTAGGGTCGCTGGGTGCCTGAGTCTGAGTGTAACTAAGTTGGATTCGGGTTTGATCCGGTTGGAATTGGATGTAGCATGATTTCATGTAACTCAGCTCTTAATGAACGAGTTATGAGCGAGTTGGGGTATGATCATGCTCGATTCATTAAGTTAACGAGCGAGTTGATAATGAACGAGTTATCAGTGAATTGATAATGAGCGAGCTTTTTACGAGCAAGTTACGATCGAATCACGAGTTATGAGCGATTTACTCACCCTTAGTTGCAAGTCAGCCGTACTGTATTTGACATAGGTAAATTTCAAATTACATTTTCTGCGTCAAATTTTACGCAAAAAAAAAAAAAGTCCCCGTTTCAAGCACCTCTACTTAAGAAACCCCATAAAAAAATCATACAATTAAACAAATGCTGCAAAGCCAAACCAGCTAAAATGATTAGTATGTTTAAATAAAAAAGATATGATGGGAGAATAAAGAAAAAAATATCAAAAGGAGAAAAAGGTCCATTTGCAATGGTATTAGTGAGCATTGGGCCCATCTAGTGAGATGGATTTTTCCATGAGGAAACATACAATTTTGGGTTGGTGCATGGTGAAGAAAATTTTAATTGATAATATTAGAACCATCTAGGCCCATATACATGGAAAATAAGCCCATATAAGTGTGATTTAAAAAAAGATCCAACTAATTGGGCCAGTTAGCCCAGCACAATTGAGGGGCATTTAACCACTACAAAAGGCCTTGTGGAAAATAATTTACAAGTAAAATAAAAACCAACTAAAAGAAGTATCTAATTTGTTTATATTTGTATACTAGAAACTTTTATTTTTTAAATTTTTATGGCGACATTATTTTGCGGTCAGGAATGATAAGTGTTAGGACATGTATATCCTAGGATTTTGACAGTCTCATGACATTGACATTAGAAAAAATTAAAAGGATTTGATTATTGCTTGTTACATAGGGCATAGAGTGACCAAGTCTATCCCTTGTGTTTGAAAATTAAAAGGATTGTATTAATGAGTTGATTTTACTCTGTTAATGGGAACCACAAAAAAAGTGTCCGGGAACAGGGAACTTTTGGCTTTGCATAGTGCTGAACTGCTGATTATCCATTTTAACCTTTTGTATCATCGGAAGGCCAAGTTATTATTATATTATATACATACTTTTGGATACATACAACTGGGTCTGAATTATTATTATTATTATTATTATTATTATTATTATTATTATTATTATTATTATTATTATTATTATTATTATTATTATATATATAGTGCCCATGCATGGGGGTCATAGCCATATGAGAATGATGACGTAATGTATGATACTAATTTTATCAATTTCACAAGAGAAGACCTAATATAATATCCATTTTTATTGACTTGACTTGGAGCAAGTCTTTCCCAAAAAGGTACTAATGAGGTACAAGTACATAAAATTGCACATATTTTTATAAAACAGTCGGTATATGTATGTATGCAATCTTTGCTTTATTATGCTTTTAAATATTTGAAATAGCTGTACACATTAATTTAGCAGGAGGAATTCAGATCTCAGCAAAACCATTTCAAGTAAGAGTTTCAACAGGATATTTAGGTATATTGTTCACACGGAAGCGTATGCACAAAGTTCCAGTATAGCAATCTATACTTTTTAACCTTGGTACACCTTTCGAGTCGGATTGCAAATGTACAACCCTATCGAGCAGTATGTTCAGGTATCGATCCACATGACGGTTTGAATATTTCCGGACTCTACTTAAATTATATAAAAACTTTAGAAGTTCTGCAAAGTTGGTTTTGGGTTGTTTAGATTCCTAAATAGCAGTAATTAAATGCAAGAGAGTAAATTAAACTGGGTTTTAATCAAAGGTAAAAAGGCGTTTCCAGGGTTAAGACTTCATCTCAGCTCTGCCTCGAGGTACCCGGTCCGTGTAGTGTCCTACACGGGCCGAGTCCAGTGTACGCGGGCCGTGTACTGTCGTACACGGTCCGTGTGGCCCCCGAGTAAATGCAGCAGTTACTGTTTCTTTGTATCGTTCCTTTGTGTAGGGTTCTACTGACCAAACCTAATGTTCCTAAACCTCAACTGTCGTTTGTTGGTTCGTTAACTTGGTTTGGAGTTGCAATATGGGTTCTAGACCTCAACTGTCGTTTATTGGTCTGAAGTACCTAGTTGCTTGATTGGTATACTAAAGGTAACCTCTATCCGTCGATAGAGGAAATGTTCACCTGTCGGCTACTACTTGGTTTCACCTTTCGGATCACTAATCCTACCTCATGTACTTAGTTTGGTTGAGAGATCATAAGGGCCAAAGTACCTTCTAGATGTGACCATTCATCTAGTGGTAAACCAATATAAATCAAACAATTTAATCTAAGCAATTAAAATACTACTCAATCAATCAAACACAAATTTCAATACAAAGATCCAATAACTAACATGCAAAACAAAGAATTCGATTACATCAAAACCCTGGAAACTAAGAGATCTACTCGGACATAGTTCTAAAACAAATAAAAGAGATGATAGAGATAGTGCTCATGACAGAATTCGAAGTAGTAAGAAGATCCGTCGCAAATCTCTCGATTTTCGCCTCTTTTCTTCTTCTCCAAGCCAAGCCGTCAAGCACCAACCCTAGGTCTCCCTCCTCAGATCCAGAATGACCTCTCTGTTGGACAGAGAGGCACTTTAATGGCCCAATTCGCGACCTTCCCCAGCTGGCACCAATTTCCATCTTTGGATTATGTTTCCAGAAATGCCATGCACGGTCCGTATGCAAGGGTGCACGGACCGTGTGCCTGTGTCCTTTGGTCATATTGTAGATCTTCTCGCAAACTTTCCGAAAAGTTGGTCATACACTCAAAACGGAGTTACGAGTCAAAAGTTATGACTGTTTTAAGTTCAGGTGCAGAAATTTCAGCATCATATACATGTCTGTGTCTGGTCGTCTGTGGTCAGTTCGTGGCCGGGCAGAGGGTGTACGGACCGCATGCAGATGGTGCACGGTCCGTGTGTAAACCTTCAGAATCCAGATTCTTCCTCTGTTCCGCCTGTTTCCTGCAAAATAAGAAATAAAAGCGCAGCAGTACCACATCCTACAGATATTCAATGAAATAGACACGACTTTAGAGTTTTAGGCACAGGTTTTCATACAAAGTACGGTCGGAATATGAACAAAATAGCGGGACATCATATATGTAACAGAATATATTAAGTAAGAGTTTCCTAAGCTATGATTCCATTTATTCCCTTGATAAAAGTCAATTATCCCTTCAAATTCAATAACAATTGAGGATATTAAAATGGTTTTTTTAGACAACTTGGCACCATCCATGAATTCCTTGTCCAAATAATTACATTTTCCATTGATTTGATATAAAAATTTAAAAACCCAACTTTAATTTTCAGAAAATAAAATAAAATTTGATCTTTGCCAAAAAATGAAAAAAAAAACATGCACCCTCATACCTTTCTTAAATCTACTAATTATGTTAATGAATTTATTTTCAGCATTCAACTATCTTCAATGAGAATGATTTTATTATCATACTTTAGAGACTATTTTGTTCTATTTGTGACACACACACAAGTGTACGTTTAAATGTTACTGTATATATGTCACACATACACAGAAAAATTAACTATTTGTTCTCATAAACAGACTAAGTAGAAAACTAGACATTCCTCTTACACATGCTATATATGTTTTTTTAATAATTGGTAAAATGAAAATAAATTTGAAATATGTTTTAATAGAAAAAACCAACAATAGAAATAAATTAGTGAGTTTTTAAAATTTAGAAGGATAATATCACAAATAATATTATTAAATTAACTCAAGTATCGGTGAATGCATTTTTTTCCAAAATTTTAAAATATACTATTTGTTCAAAAAAAAAAACTAAAAAACCACAAAATCTGAGTATTTCTGAATATACCATGGCCGCAGAACACCGGTGCGGTCCCAAATACTCGAGACCGCACATGCATTCTACGGCCCCATGTTATTTTTTTACAGACTATTTATTAATAAAAAAACAAATTGGTTTCTTATTTTCTGTGCCCAAGAAGTTCAAAAAGTTGGTTTCTTGACATGCGCGTGCACAAAAATCAAAATTTTTGTTTTTATTAAAAAGTTTTCTGTAAAAAATAAAATAAATTAATAACATGGGGCCGCAGAATGCCTGTGCGGTCTCGAGTATTTGGGGCCGCACTGGGGTTATGTGGCCGTAGATTTAAAATTGTCCAAAAACCGTGGTTTTTTTGTTTATTTTTTTTTTTTTGAAAATGGTAACTTAAAAAATTGCGGCATTTTTTTAGATGCTCGGACTAGAACTCCATGGATCGAACGAGTATCCTCTCAGGTATGCAAATTGGGAAGTGAATTTGGGTCCGATGCCCATCGGACTCAAAGTGAGTTTGATGGATTTTATAACCGTCCGATCTACTTTAAGATTTTTGTCCGCAACTTTCACATCTGCTTTAAAATTCGTGTGCACAAATTTTAAAGTAGATTGGACGGTCTCAAAACCCATCGGATCCAAATTTGAGTCCGATGAGCATCGGACCCAAGCTTCTCTCGTAAATTGGGCCCTCTAATTTTACGGTCCAAAATTACTCTAAGTCTGATTAAAATCAATTTGGTACCTCGAAGAATTGCGTCTGGTTAAAAAATCTGTCCGGATTCACTCATTCTAATTGATTCCCATTCTAATTCATTCATTCTAATTGTTTTTATTTCCATTTAAGAAAAACGGATATAGCTTTTGGATTGGTGGGGATGTCATGTCATACACTCATCGTACAACTATAGCAGCGTAGCAGGTAAGATATCTTTTTTCTGTCCAACTAATTCATAAATCATAACTGCTACTGTCATGTGGGACCCAGAAAGCAACGGCCGACCCCACAACAAGAGTCTGTTGTTACTTGTTAGTCGCCTAATCTCATAAAAAAACTAATATTTGTACACCTCTCCTGTTTCCTTTTTCTTTTATAAACAGAAAAATATTAGTTCTGTTCTGCATAATTTCATGGATAGGATTATTTGTTTCTGTTTTTATTTTCCAGATATATACGTATACTGATCAGATATTTATACAAAAATATATAAATAATATTAAAAAATATTAAAATTCATAATATTTTAATTATAATAGTAAATAGTATATTTGTTTCATAATATATATTAAACTATATAGTATATATCCACTATTTAGATACTGGTAATTAAAATTTAAAATTATATTTGTAGCTGAATATAAATGTAAAATTTGGTCTCTAAACACATTTTAATATAGAGAGCACATCTAACGGTTTGGATCGACCGTTTGGAATTTGAAAATCAGAAAACCAATTAGTTGCACCACAGCTCCGGAACAAAATTTTGATATTAACCAAACTCTCTCTATATATATACACATATCTGATTTTTAAATACGGATCAGATATTATCAGCTCCGTTTTCATCTCTAATTCTGCCTGGCCATAACGCAAGTTGATATTAGTGGACTGCAGGAGCCATGCCACAGAAGAACCGAGAGTAAGATGTCAGATGCACGTGTGAATCTGTTCGGGGGCGGTTTCACATCGCAAAGCAAAACATGGCGTGCTCCTTCCCTCCCATGTGTTGCGTCATCCTTTGCAAATTGTCACACATCATTTTCTTATGAGTCCATTTTTCCATTTTTTTATAATGCTCTATTTTTTTCATTACCCCCCTCCCCCTTCTTATAATTGTTAAGCATTATTTTATTGTTTAAAGTTTTTGAAAGTTGATAGAGATATAAGAGATATTGATATTTTTTATGAAATTAGTAAAAAATATATAAGTTTTTATATGAAGCGAATAATTATTTTTTTGCTAGTTTTATTTTAAAATTACGAAGCAAGAGCGTAGAAAACACAAGTTTATCTCTAATTTTAACATATGTTTCCTTGATCGTTCATAAAATGTGATATAAAATCATCTAATAAAAAAACAATGGATGCAATTTGTAAGAAAAAAAAAAACTAATATCATACTTGATTATAATTTTGATGGAAGTAATTAAAAAAAATTGAACAATGTATCGTGCAACAACACGAGATCTTCCACTTATCAGATATGAGATATCACATGTCATGTCACAAAAAATGACACATACTTGTTCAATATAATTTATTTCCCACAATTTTTTGATCATCGTCGTCATTATTATTATTTATTGTTGTTATTGTTATTATTATTATTATTATTATTATTATTATTATTATTATTATTATATTGTAAAACGATTTACTACCAAAAAATATATTTAAAAGTAAGACACCGAACACAAAAGTCACATAGCAAGTTTATATATGGGAGATGGATAGTACGGCAAATGAAATTGTTTCGGTTTTTTCTCAAAAAAAAATATAGGTTTGGTATCTTCTCTTATGCTTCTTTTGTGATATTGCATGTGGCAGGTCAGAAATTTACCCTTTAGCGAAAAAATGGAAAGGAAACACAGATTGCTACACGGGAAAACAAAGTAGAAGAAAATGGATTGCTGTTGAAATTGGGATAACAAAGTCAATGAACAATATGCTCTGTGATTTTTTCTCTTTCAAACCAAAAAAAAAAAAAAATTAAAATTTCTTGCGCTTCTGGATTTTTTTTTTTTTTAATGTAACCCATGTTTTTTCTGAAATAAATAAAAAATCAAATCCATGTGGTCCAGTTGAGATCATCAAGCTTCAGAACATAAAATATAATACTTGTAGAAAACTATATGTGTGTTACAATAGAATAAAATAAATTATTGTTACCCATTTTCTACACTTCTTAATTATTTGTACATGAAAGTGTTTATCACCCCTTTTTTTTCTGAATAATCATAAAAAATGCAAGTTAAATATTTTTCGAATAAGAAAAAAAAAATAACTTTCATAATATTTATTCATAAGAACGTTGGGTATAAATTATATTTTTTTCTTAAAAAAATGATGATACATCTAAAATACAAATAACAATTGTAGATAAAAAAAAAAAGGTTGTGTTAAATCCATGCACTACAAACACATGGATTGAAAATTTGAAATTTGAAATGGACCCCTCATTTAAGGGTTGTGTTAAATCCTAGAATGCGGGACCCACATATTTTCTATTTTAATTTTTTGTGGGTCTATTTGACAATTAAAACCCAACCGCCAATGTCATGTGGAATTTTTTGTGCTTCCACAAATAGACTTTTCGCTCTAAAATCCAATTCAGTCCTTATTAGCATTTAAGATACATAACCCTTTTTTCCTGGTTTCGGATTTTGCATTTGATATACAAGAGTCAAATCAATTCTAAAACTTTCCAATTCATTAATATAAGTTCATACATGATATAAAAAATAATTATATTCAGACACGTAGTTAGGATATTTATTGAGCACGTAGGCAACAAATTTTACTAATACAACTAGCGAGTTGCAGACCACTGTAAATTAAGAATGTGCGTTATTTAAGGATAGATAAAAAAATTTCCAAAAGTAGACAACAGTCCGATTATACATAGACTTATATCTGTTAAAAATTCAGAAGTGATAGTTGCCTTCCCTAGTTCAATATGGCTCCACCACTGATTATATCGTTGTTTGTGAAGTTGCGTTATTTAAAAAATAGTTAAATTAGAGATGAAATTAACATATTTTTAGTTACAAACATCGTCCAATTCGTTGTAATTTACCGAGATAAAAAAATGGTAAAATTTTATTTACTTCATGATATTGTTTTATTTTTCCTCCAATGTCCTGACAAATAAAATATAAAAGAAAGATTAGTATAGTGAGATGATCAAACATCTACAGTGACAACACAATGTTCCGTAGAGTTTCCTTAATAGTGTTTGCTACAGAAGATCCGGTAAGTGGAGCCGTGTCTGACAGACGCGGATACATAGACCCAATCCAATGTACCCGTTAATCAGTCCAGTCTACGAGGGAAATAAATCAGCTGAAATTCCGAGATTGCGTACTGTTCATCTTGAAATTCATGCAATCCAAAATTCAGGCATCGAATTTTTTTGAGAACACATCTCGAAACAGTTAATTTTTTCTTGCACGCATCTCGGAACAGTTAAACGGCTGAATAGGGATTTCAGGATGAACAGTAACAACCTCAGATTTCAGTAGATTCGGATCCGTCTACGAGTCTACGGACACGCTCATTTGGTAGATAATCCAGATAGAGTGAGTGTATGGTACTATGCATATCACGAGTTGGTCTGTAATACGAATTAATATTTCCGTTTTCAAAATTCTAACGGACGATCAGAATTGTTCAATATATCTCCATATGAATATGTACTTGCAGACCGAATTTTATATTTTAATTTTTTCTTTTATTATTTTTTAAGATAGGTAGAAAATCAATTGATCTGAAAATTCTGAACTATCCAAAAACAGTGATTTTCTACCTATCTTAAAAAATAGTAAAAAGTTTTCTAAAAAATATAAAATTTGGTCAGCAAGTACATATTCATATAATAATCATTTTGAACGGTTCTGATCGAATGTTAGGATTTTGAAAACAGAAATATTTATCCGTATTACGAACCAAATCGTGATATGCATATTACCATAGACTCACTCATCCATATATACTCGATTTTATGCATATGGTATGTTTGGTTGCAAAACAAGAATAGCTAGAATAGTCAAATTAAAAATAGTTGTCGTTTGTCTTATTAGAATAGCAAAATCTTAAAACCCTTAAGAATAGCATATTCTAATAAGACAAAAAGTTTGAATTCTCTATTAAAACTATTCTAACCCAACCAAACACTGAATAGGCTATTCCGAATAACCTAGCCTAAAAAATAACCTATTCTCAACCCAACCAATATAAAAAACTTACATATATACATATATGAGTAAGGCTACGGTGCTATGCATAACACGGATGGGGTCCATGCTACGGCTCAAAATTTGACTTTTCAAAATCCTAATGGTCGATCCGAACCGTTCAACATGATTATAAAATGAATATGTACTTGCAAACCAAATTTTACATTTTTTCGAATTTTTTTACTATTTTTTCGAAAATCACTTGATCTGAACATTCTGGACCATCCAAAAACAGCCTATCTAAACAAATAGTAAAAAAATTCGAAAAAAATTAAATTTGGTTTGCAATTACATATTCATTTTAAAATCATGTTGAATGGTTCGGATCGACCGTTAGAATTTAAAAAGATCAAATTTTGAACTGTAGCACGGACCCCATCCGTGCTATGCATAGCACCGTAGCCTCACTCTACATATATATACATATATACTCGAGTTTTTTTTTTTTTTTAAATCCTGACAGCGGCTGTCAAGGTTGTAAAATGTGTTGTCATTGGATTTGATCATCATATTTCAAGATCCTATTTTACATGAATATGGATGTGAAATTTTTATATAATTTAGAGTAAAATGTTATAGTATTGTAAAATTGATCTCCATTTTTTACAAAAAAAAATTATTTAATAAATTTCATTTGTGTTTGATCCTCATAGTTCCAAATCTGACTCCGCTAATGTGAGAGTCGCATCGGTTAATTATGATATAAATATTGGCAATACGAAATTTTAAAAACCTATAATACAATAAATTTTTTATGTATGTTTATTGTATTATTTTAAAACATTAAGCATAATAGTTTAATAATATATAAATATAATTTTCTTTTTCTTTTTAATCTATGCATGACTTAAAAAATATATATAATAAAACAATATTTTATGAATGTGACCAACAACAACATTCTTCTCATATATTCTTAAAAAAATTTCAATTTCTTATTTACCTCTAAACACTTAATATATCTAATTTGTTTCTTAACTATTTAAACTCTTTTTTTTTACTCATTTCACAATAATTATGAAGTTAGCCATAATTAGTAGTTAAAATAATAAAAGACAAAAATGTCCTTTCATAAAATACAAAGTAAATTGGTTTCCTTGTTTTGACGCATTTTGTCAGGTGCTTTATACTTTCTGGCACTAAAACTTCCATCACAGTGGTTTGTTTTCTCTTGTGATTTGCATTTCATAGTTTTTTTCATGAGGTAGGAATTTACATGTGTATATGTTAGATTGGATTATTTTTTTATATATAAAAATGTGAAAGTTTAGCTTACTGACTTTCATTTAATTTTTCATAAAGAACCTCTCATTTATTGTTTATATGTTATATTGGATTATTTTGAATTCACATTCTTTATTAGCTCAGTTTCTTAATTAATTATGAGACAGGGAGTAAGGGCAAATATGTAATTAGAGAGAAAGTTTTCTCATAGCTCTCAAAAATCTAATTTCTGCACTTAATATATATATATATATATATATATATATATATAGCGTTGCTCTTTTGTTTAAGGTAACTTGCACTACAACAGAATGTTGTTTCAGCGACCGGCATCTGCGACCGGGGATTTCGCCGGTAGCTGAAACTTATTTTTCCGTAAAAAAAAAAAAAGAAAACTTCTCCTGCGACCAGGATTTTCTACAACCGGCATCAGCGACCGAGGATTTCGCCGATCGCAGAAAGTAGTTTTCCGAAAAAATTTAACGCGCGCCCGGCATTTTCTCTCTCTCGCGCGCCAAACCCTAGCCTAACCCTCCATTTTCTCTCTCTCTCGCCACCGTCCTGCGTCGCCACCGCTCGTCGACGAACCATAGCCTAACCCTAATCCCTCTTCTCTCTTCTCTGTTCTCTGACTCGCCCTCTTCCCTCTTCTCTCTGTCTCTCGCTCTCGGCAGAAACGCAAAACCGCCCGACCGCCACGTGTGCCCGACCGCCAGCTGTGCCAGACCATCGCCTCCGCCACCTTCCTCGCGTTAGCACCTCCACGACTCCGCTGCTCTACGATAGGTACTCGAACTGAATTGAATTTAGGGTTTGGTTTTTTTGTTTTTGTTTTCCTTATTCATCTCCTCTTATCAATAGTGTGAGCTTGCTATGATTTTGCGAACATTCGGTGCATTGTTGCTAATTTGGTGCTGATTTGCGAGGCGAGGCACGGTTGCTGATTTGGGACGGTTGCTGATTTTGCGAACATTCGGTGCAGTCTTGAAACCGGCCACTGTTCCGAGTTCTTCGTTGTGTGTTCAAGCTTTCTCAGGTTATTATCTAAATCAAAACTTGTTATGAATTGGTTGTTGCAATTTGCTTATGTCCTTGCGGTTGTTGATTTTCCCGGAAGGTATTGGTTTGGGATGCACAGGTATGCACAGGTACAATACCTAAATATATTGCAATAGTTAAAACAATATATTGCAATAGACGGCATGCACATATACAATACCTAAATATTATGTTTCCATCACTGTTAATGGAATTTACATTATTGCTAAGAGTGTTCCTTTCAAACTTTAATTTTATTCATCTCAACTTTTTTTAAAGTATAGAAGTTAAGAATTTACATTATTGAGGAGAGGAGTGGTTGTAGTGTATCTGTTTTGGAATTTAGGCTATTAACTTCTTGCTATATATATACTGTTATATCAACATCTTGCTTGACGTGTATGAATGCAAGAATTTCATGAGCACTAAAAGTTATCTTTTAATAGTCTTATGCTTTTCATCTTTTTTACCTTTATCTTTAAATTGATGCAATCTTCTATTACAGTGATTGTCTAATGTCCAAGATCACCGACTTTTTCAGAGCTTCTCAGGTACGAAATTCGATATTTCAGTATGTTTTAATTGTGAACCCTAAACCCTAAATTCTAATTATCTAAACTACTTTCTTACAATCTCACAGGGAGGTTCGGGCTCACAGCAGGCCTCGATCCCTGCTCCTCAGGATGATGAGGATGATGACGGCGAGGGGCAGGGGTCGGATGTTGACGATGATGGTACTGCTTAGTTTAGGTATTTATGTCTTGTTCAGATGTTTGTAGATGGTACATGACATTTAGATTATCTGTTTATGTTATTTGACATTAATTTATGTTTGTATTACTTGATATTTCGATGTTATGTTTGACATTTCGACATTTATGTTTGTATTACTTGATATTACGATTATTATGTTTGATATTTATTTGTATGTTTATGTTGTATGTTGGTACGTGTCGTACCAATTATTATATGGTGCAAATTTAAATAATATAATAAATAACAAAAACCTGACAGATGACTTTCTGCGACCGGTTTTAAGTATCAGCGACCGTCTTTTTTGGTCGCAGATAGTTTTTGCTGACGTCAGAAAAAAGCAACAGCGACAAAAAAAAAGTGGTCACAGAAGAGTATCCGCGACCGGGATGACGTCATTCAGCGACCGGTGACGTCACCAGAAGAGCATCTGCGACAAGACTTTCAGCAACCGGTCTTTCAGCGACCGGAATGAGTATCAGCAACGGGGAAACCTGTCGCTGATACCCCTTTCTGCTGTAGTGTTGGTAACTATTTCGATTTTCAAGTGCATGAACTTTGCAATGCAAATCTGAATTAAATTGATACTTTGCAATTCTCAAAGAATTGTTATATAAAACTTACGGTCGTAGTTTTATATGAATAATTAATTGCGCTCCCTTTTCAAAATTCAAACATAATCCAATTAAATTGATACTTTGCAATTCACTGTGAATTTTAAATATTTAGTTTGATGGGTTGATCTCTAATATTTTACGTAAAAAATTAAAATTAAAATTAAAAAAAAATTCGATGAAGTTTAACGGGTACAATTTTATATAGTCAAAAACTGAAATACAAAAATTATTATTTGAAAACTGTTCGCTTTTTTATGATGCACAAAATATACCAAAATACTAATAAATGTTGCAAGAACATTAATTATGCATAAAATTGATAATTAATTTGATAATTAATTGTGAATAATTTTCGCAATAAATGAATATATTTAACGGAACAATTCACAAATTTATTCGCTACCCTTGGTACCGTATACATAACTCTATTGAAGTCAGAAAATACAAAGTATATATATTTTGTTGACTGTTTCTTTTGCAATAAAATAAAATAAATATGCAGAGCTTAATTGCACCCTTTTACAACCATAAGAAACCGAGTTCCAATTAAATTAAAAAAAAATGTACAAGGATATATATATATATAGTGCTTGGCTATTATGCTTATATAAGTATATGCCCACATATGCTTAAATAAGTATTTTTGGGGTTTCCAATGTTCAAATGGTCGATCCGACCGTTCATCTTGTTCTCCATATTAATATGTGCTTGGAGACCAAATTTTACATTTTTCTGAATTTTTTTACTATTTATTAAGCCACTTTGAAAATTGCCGATCATATGGTCCAGAATTTTGGAAACACTGTTTTTACTGTTCACCCAGATCAGCAATTTTCAAAGTGGCTTAATAAATAGTAAAAAAATTCAGAAAAATGTAAAATTTAGTCTCCAAGCACATATTAATATGGAGAACAAGATGAACGGTCGGATCGACCATTTGAACATTGAAAACGCAAAAATGAGTTATAAGCATATGTGGGCATATGCTTATATAAGCATAGTAGCCAGCCCCTATATATATATATATATATATATATATATATATATATATATATATATATATATATATAGGATTTTGCTACAGTGCTATGCATAGCATAGAGGCCTCCGTGCTACGGCTTAATTTTTGAGTTTTCAAAATCCTAAAGGTCGATCCGAACCGTTCAGCATGATCTCCATATAAATATGTACTTGCAAACCAAATTTTATATTTTTTAGAATTTTTTTACTATTTATTAAGCCACTTTGAAAAAACAGTAATTTGTACATAACAGTAAAATCTTCTGGACCATTGGATCAGCAATTTTCAAAGTGGCTTAATAAATAGTAAAAAAATTCTAAAAAATGTAAGATTTGGTTTGCAAGTACATATTCATATGGAGATCATGTTGAACGGTTCGGATCGACCGTTAGAATTTTGAAAACTCAAAAATTGAGCCGTAGCACGGAGGGGCTCTATGCTACGCGTAGCATATTAGCCAGATTCTATATATATATAGAGAGAGAGAGAGAGATGGGCTACGCTGTTTTGCAAATTAAAACACCATCTTTAATTCGGGCCACTTTTTCAATTTGCAAAATTCAAACAACCGATCCGAACCGTTCAACATGTTCTAAATATTGAAATGTGTTTGGAGACCAAATTTTACATTTTTTGAAATTTTTTTACTATTTATTAAGCCATTTTAGAAATCGCTGATCCGGTAGTTTACTGTAAAAAACAGTAAAAATTTCTGGACCACTGAATTAGCGGTTTCCAAAGTAGCTTAATAAATAGTAAAAAATGTACAAGGATATATATATATAGTAAGGCTACGGTGCTTTGCAAAGTAAACCACCCCGTTTACTTCGGGCTACTTTTTGGATTTTGAAAATTCAAACAACCGATCCGAACCGTTCAACATGTTCTAAACATTGAAATGTGCTTGGAGATCAAATTTTACATTTTTTGGAATTTTTTTATTATTTATTAAGCCACTTTGAAAGTTTCTGATCCGGTGGTCCAGAAAATTTTACTGTTTTTTACTGTTCGCCGTCGGATCAGCGATTTTCAAAGTGGCTTAATAAATAGTAAAAAAAATCCAAAAAATGTAAAATTTGGTCTCCAAGCACATTTCAATGTTTAGAACATGTTGAACGGTTCGGATCGGTTGTTTGGATTTTCAAAATCCAAAAAGTAGCCCGAAGTAAACGGGGTGGTTTACTTTGCAAAGCACCGTAGCCTTACTCTATATATATATATATATATATATATATATATATATATGTTTCGTATATTTTTGGTTTTCATGCTACCAGCCAGACGATAACTTTTGTAATTTATTAATTGTGACCCCCCGCCCCCAACCAATATCCCTCAGCTATAAAAAGCTTTCCAAAGCCCTAAAAATTTATCTCAACTCTTTCTGCTGACCTTTCTCTCTATTCTCTTCATCCCCTGTTTCTCTCCTTGTGTGTGTATATATATATGGAGAACACAAGATCAACCAAAATGGTTCCAAAAGTAAGAATAATTCATATAGTAGCACCAGATATCATCAAAACCGATGTGTCGAATTTCCGTGACCTCGTGCAACGCCTCACCGGTAAGCCGACAAAACCAATTGGCGGAACAGGCACAGGCACAGACGACACAGGCAAGAAGAGAAAATCGCAATGCATCGAGGACTCGACTTACACGCCGGAAAAGAAACCTAAAATCGAGGATCAAACGATTAAGTTGGAACAAGTAGAAGATAGCAAGGTGTGGTTTGAGGCAAATAGCTTGAGCAATGGATATTTGAAATCATTGGAGGAAATGGATGGCTTCTTTTTCTCCTATGAATGTGACTGGTATGAAGGTGTATTAGGTTTTGTATGATTAATTTTATGTTTGTTGGTAATGTTAGATTGAAGTTTTTTAGATTACTAGCTTGTATATGGACTGCTTGTGCTAAAAATATTAGATTTTTTTTTTTTTTGTAAATACTTGACACATTAATGGATTGATTGATTGTACTAGTGTTTTCTTCTTCTTCTTTTTTGAATTTTATGTCCTATATTGTCTTATTTTGTATGAATTTATATTGATGTTCTCATACTTTTTTTGTAAATACATTAATTACATTTGAATTGTAGGGGCAAACATGATATTTTAATTGAGAAAAAGATAACCAATTGCCTTAAATATCTGTCATTTTTTTAATTAAAATATTGAAATATATAAATGCCTAGTGGAGCATTGATTTGACAAAGAGAATGAACCTAGTTGTTTCCTTAAATTGACTACTTCAATACATGTTATTTCAATTATTTAAGAAAATACATAACATTTCAAGTAGGTCCACATCTTTTGAAAACTTAGGTGGGACCATCTTAATGTAATCTAATTTATGGCTTATAGGATGCACATAATTTTCTTTTAAGTGTTGAAGTTACCAAACAATTCATTCATAATAATTATCTGTTTTAGTCCTTGAACATCTGTTAAATTAATCTAGAAACCACACAATGATCTAAAGTGTACAACAAAATTAACAATTATAAAACCATATATATATAATCAATAAAATAAGAAACACATTGAAAAAAGGTTTTGAATAGAGAGAGGGTACATAAGAAACAACTCATTATCATAGATTAACAGCATTGTCAATCCAAATTAATCATTAATTCATAATTCAATTACTGGTTGAAATTTTATCCTATGAAATTGTGGGGAATTTAATGAAAAGAATGTTTATGCTTGAGGTAACTAAAAGTAGCATCTTTGTTAGGTCCTTTTTTGAAACATGGAATTATTGTACTTATAAAAAGAGATTTGAATAAAATTTCAAATGAGTGAGGCTACGGTGCTATGCATAGCACGGATTGAGCAGTGCTACGGCTCAATATTTGAGTTTTCAAAATTCTAACGGTCGATCCGAACTGTTCAACATGATTATAAAATGAATATGTATTTGCAAACCAAATTTTACATTTTTTCGAATTTTTTTACTATTTTTTAGATAGGTAGAAAATCACTGTTTTTGGATGGTCCAGAATTTTCAGATCAAGTGATTTTCTACCTATCTAAAAAAATAGTAAAAGAATTTGAAAAAATGTAAAATTTGGTTTGCAAATACATATTCATTTTATAATCATGTTGAACGGTTCGGATCGACCGTTAGAATTTTGAAAACTCAAATATTGAGCCATAGCACGGACCAAACCGTGCTATGCATAGTACCGTAGCCTCGCTCATTTCAAATTCTTAACCTTGTGGAAATTATTCACTGACATCACCCAAATAATTAAGGACCAACGATTAATTTTAAAACCTAATAGTTTGAAAAATCAAAACTCATGACATGAGATATCACTTTCTTGAGGGAAAAAAAATCATGGGATATATATCAATGTAATCCTCATCTCATCACTTAGAGAAAATGATATAAAATTGATAAGAAGGTTAATTGGAGGCTGTCATGAATAAACTAAAATTGGAGAATTTTGGGTGAATATATTAATGACGGAGCTGGTTGAGAACTCATTGTCAATTTCATTGATAAATTAAGAAAAGTCTTTACAAATAAAAACAGTACTTATTTACAAATAACTACTCCAGCCTTTACAAATTCATTTTAGACTTTTCTGATTCTGTATGACTTATAATGTTGAAAACTTGTCATGATTACAATCGTTTTTTTTTTAGAAAAAAAAAGTTTCAAGGTTTTTTCTACCACTTACTTGATTGATGAATTTGAATAAAATTAAAGTAACATATTTATGTTTTATCCCAAATGACAAAATAGATCCTTACATATTTTTATGATTGAAATTGATCACATATTTTTACATATTTTTATGATTGAAATTGATCACATATTTTCAAAAGATCTCACATGAAGCATCCCCCCTGATTAATGATCTAGCTCCCCAAATCACCTTCAATCAAGGCTTCACACATCAACAAGACGAGCTGCTATGGAAATGGACAAGCTCGGGCTGGTACACAGCCAACTCGTTGTGCAGGGTCATGTTATCGGGTGGCAAGACCAGATGACAGTATGATGAAATATGGATCAGCTTCGCCCCATCTAAGGTCAGAATTTTTACTTTCCTGGTACTCAATGAGAAGATTCTGACACAAGAGGTCATGGTACAGAGACACATGAGTGGTGGCGGACGATGTGTTTTATGTGATAGATGTGACTTGGAGACTGCAGAACACCTATTTTTTTTTGAGAAAAAACATGGGTCAAGCCCATATTTGATATCATTAATGATGAAAATTACAAGAGGTTTGTAATAAAATTAAAAGCAAAAACGGTTGGAGCTCAAACAGCTGAGCCCGTTAGCACCGAAAGAAAATAAAATTGAGAGTTGAAAGTAGGAGGAAACGTGGTAAGCAGGTGAAAAATTGGGAAACAAAACCGAATAAAAAACTAAAATGAGCAGAAGTCCGCAATAGGGCTGTTGAGGCAATATGTCCGAGTGTGGTAATTTTGCAGATAGGACCCCCATTTCCATTTTTCTCCTGGTACCGGTCTTTTGCTGCCAGTACCGGGCCACACCGTTGTCGCTATGTGCACTGTGTTTGATACAGTTGAAGATGCCAGAGCACCTCCTGCAGCAACTCATCCGTATCTTTGCTTTGCTCTGTGAAGCACCGGGCACAACGTTCGCGCCACACGACAAATTGCATTATCAGCATGGCGGTTTTCTGTTGCGCATTCATGCGGCCCACCTTCTCCTTGGCAGTTATGCATATTGTCGGTTGGTTTGGCCATGTCAGAGCCGGCATGGTGTTCCTCAGCTGTTCATACAGGTGACCTGTGAATGCACAATCCTCAAATATATGTGTACCTGTCTCAGCCGCCATTTTGCACAAGGTGCACATGCTTACAATTTCCCAGCCTCGCTTTTGTAGATTGTCGTGTGTAAGAATTTTATTTTTGATTGCCAACCACGCAAAGATACGCAAAGAATTTTATTTTTGATTGCCAACCACGCAAAGAATTTTATTTTTGATTGCAGAACACCTATTTTTCTCATGCTCTTATGCGGTTCGGGTTTGGAGCTGTATGGAGGAGGTGAAATTACAATCTAAGTTGCTTAACAGAGGGGATTCAATTCAACACACATTGGAAATCTCCAGACCTACTGAAATGGGGACCGGATATTGTGGTTCTTATGGAAACAACGAAATGACAAGGTGTTTCGAGATAAGCTGTTACCGCCTTGGCATCTGACTGACAAGATCTTAGAAGAGGCAAATCTATGGATAAAATATTGCAGATGTGCCGGTACGAGGAATAGAGTGGGAGTAGGTTAATTTGATCTATAATATATTATGTTCTATGAATGATGTAAACAAAAACCTTTTGATGGCATAGTTTTTGTAATAGGATTATGCAAAGAATGCCTAGTTCCTGACCTGCGTGCATACTGGCATGGGGTAGGCATCTGTAACTAGCTTAGTTGCCACTACAAAGATTTTCAAAAAAGAAAAGAAAAAGAAATTGATCACATATTTTACGTTCATCAATTCACAGATTTATCAAAATATGCCCATACATTCGAATTACTCTTCTTTGAATTCTGCTCCTCTCCATTTGTATGATTTCATTGAAGCCTCCATTAGAGGTGAACCGTTTATTAAAAATAAGCTCATATTAAACAGGATTGTATAACATTATCTGAACCATCTTAATTTAATCTAATTTATGGCTTATAGGATGCACAGAATATTTCTTTTAAGTGTTGAAGTTACCAAACAATTCATTCATAATAATTATCTGTTTTAGTCCTTGAACATCTGTTAAATTAATCTAGAAATCACACAATGATCTAAAGTGTACAACAAAATTAACAATTATAAAACTATATATATATATATATATAGAGAGAGAGAGAGAGAGAGAGAGAGATGAGCTATGGTGAGACGTGGAGTAAAACAAGTTTGTACTCCATGCCATATTTTCATTTTGAAAATCCAAACAACCGATCCGAACCGCTCAACATGTTCTCTATATTGAAATGTGCTTGGAGACTAAATTTTACATTTTTTGGAATCTTTTTACTATTTATTAAGCCAATTTGAAAATCGCTGATCTACTGTGAACAGTAAAAATTTATGGACCACCGGATCAGCGATTTTCAAAGTGGCTTAATAAATAGTAAACAAATTCCAAAAACTGTAAAATTTGGTCTCCAAGCACATTTCAATATAGAGAACATGTTGAGCGGTTCGGATCGGTTGTTTGAATTTTCAAAATAGAAATATAGTGCCATGGAGTAAAAACTTGGTTTTACTCCACGTCCACCATAGCTCATCTCTCTCTCTATATATATATATATAATCAATAAAATAAGAAACACATTGAAAAAAGATTTTGAATAGAGAGAGGATACATAAGAAACAACTCATTATCATAGAGTAACTGCATTGTCAATCCAAATTAATCATTAATTCATAATTCAATTACTGGTTGACATTTTATCCTATGAAATTGTGGGGAATGAAAAGAATGTTTTTGCTTGAGGTAACTAAAAGTAGCATCTTTGTTAGGTCCTTTTTTGAAACATGGAATTATTGTACTTATAAAAAGAGATTTGAATAAAATTTCAAATTCTTAACCTTGTGGAAATTATTCACTGACATCACCCAAATAAGGACCAATGATTAATTTAAACTTTAGTTGCTCAATAGATTGTTTGGCTGGATACAAATGCATTATCCAATACTAAAACCTAATAGTTTGAAAAATCAAAACTCATGACATGAGATATCACTTTCTTGAGGGAAAAAAAATCATGGGATATATATCAATGTAATCCTCATCTCATCACTTAGAGAAAATGATATAAAATTGATAAGAAGGTTAATTGGAGGCTGTCATGAATAAACTAAAATTGGAGAATTTTGGGTAAATATATTAATGACGAAGCTGGTTGAGCACTCATTGTCAATTTCATTGATAAAGAAAAGTCTTTACAAATAAAAACAGTACTTATTTACAAATAACTACTCCAGCCTTTACAAATTCATTTTAGACTTTTAACAAGTTAGAACGTTTGTAGGTGATTTTGAAAAAAGACTTTTTTTTTTTTTAAACACCTTGCCGATTTCTATTCCCCCATTTTAGACTTTTTAACAAGTTAGAATGTTTGTAGGTTTTTTCTACCACTTACTTGATTGATGAATTTGAATAAAATTAAAGTAACATATTTATGTTTTATCCCAAATGACAAAAAAGATCCTTACAATTTAACAAGATGACAGATTTTTATGATTGAAATTGATCACATATTTTAAAAAGATCTCACTAAATGAAGCAGCCCCCTGATTAATGATCTAGCTCCCCAAATCACCTTCAATCAAGGCTTCACACATCAACAAGACGAGTTGCTATGGAAATGGACAAGCTCGGGCCGGTACACAGCCAAATCGTTGTACAGGGTCATGTTATCAGGTGGCAAGACCAGATGGCAGTATGATGAAATATGGATCAGCTTCGCCCTATCTAAGGTCAGAATTTTTACTTTCCTGGTACTCAATGAGAAGATTCTGACACAAGAGGTCATGGTACACAGACACATGAGTGGTGGCGGACGATGTGTTTTATGTGATAGATGTGACTTGGAGACTGCAGAACACCTATTTTTCTCATGCTCTTATGCGGTTCGGTTGGAGCTGTATGGAGGTGAAATTACGATCTAAGTTGCTTAACAGAGGGGATTCAATTCAACACACATGGGAAATCTCCAGACCTACTGAAATGGGGACTGGTAGGAACAGGGGCGGACCCAGTGTAGTCCAGGGGGGGCAGCTGCCCCCCCCCTGGATTTTGAGTTTTAGTGGACATTTATCGGTTCTGACCGACTTTGCCCTCCCTGGATTTTTTTTTGCCCCCCTCTGGACGTTTAATTTGTAATTAGAGTTAAATTTAGGGCTTAAATTGAAATAAATCTGTTGAATTTTGATTGGTAATTAGAATTATAAGTCAGATCATCAGAAATTACAAGTCAAAGCATTGAAAAGTATAAGTTAAAACATTATTTTTTTGTCGAGTATCTAACTGGTTAATGGATTTAAACCCGATTCGATATTTTTTTGCCTCCCCTGACGAAAATCCTGAATCCGCCCCTGGGTAGGAAGACTTGGGTTGCAAGGTTTATGTGTGTACTGTGGTTCTTATGGAAACAGCGAAATGACAAGGTGTTTCGAGATAAGCTGTTACTGCCTTGGCATCTGACTGACATGATCTTAGAAGAGGCAAATCTATGGATAAATTATTGTAGATGTGCCAGTACGTGGAATAGAGTGGGAGTTATACGTAGGTTAATTTGATCTATAATATATTATGTTCTATGAATGATGTAAACAAAAACCTTTTGATGGCATAGTTTTTGTAATAGGATTATGCAAAGAATGCCTAGTTCCTGACCTGCGTGCATACTGGCATGGGGTAGGCATCTGTAACTAGCTTAGTTGCCACTACTAAGATTTTCAAAAAAGAAAAAGAAATTGATCACATATTTTACGTTCATCAATTCACAGATTTATCAAAATATGCCCATACATTCGAATTACTCTTCTTTGAATTCTGCTCCTCTCCATTTGTATGATTTCATTGAAGCCTCCATTAGAGGTGAACCGTTTATTAAAAATAAGCTCATATTAAACAGGATTGTATAACATTATCTGAACCATCTTAATTTAATCTAATTTATGGCTTATAGGATGCACAGAATATTTTCTTTTAAGTGTTGAAGTTACCAAACAATCCATTCATAATAATTATCTGTTTTAGTCCTTGAACATCTGTTAAATTAATCTAGAAATCACACAATGATCTAAAGTGTACAACAAAATTAACAATTATAAAACTATATATATATATATATATATATATAGAGAGAGAGAGAGAGAGAGAGAGAGAGAGAGATGAGCTATGGTGAGACGTGGAGTAAAACAAGTTTGTACTCCATGTCATATTTTCATTTTGAAAATCCAAACAACCGATCCGAACCGCTCAACATGTTCTCTATATTGAAATGTGCTTGGAGACTAAATTTTACATTTTTTGGAATCTTTTTACTATTTATTAAGCCAATTTGAAAATCGCTGATCCACTGTGAACAGTAAAAACAGTAAAAATTTCTGGACCATCGGATCAGCGATTTTCAAAGTAGCTTAATAAATAGTAAACAAATTTCAAAAACTGTAAAATTTGGTCTCCAAGCACATTTCAATATAGAGAACATGTTGAGCGGTTCGGATCGGTTGTTTGGATTTTCAAAATAGAAATATAGTGCCATGGAGTAAAAACTTGGTTTTACTCCACGTCCACCATAGCTCATCTCTCTCTCTCTATATATATATATAATCAATAAAATAAGAAACACATTGAAAAAAGATTTTGAACAGAGAGAGGATACATAAGAAACAACTCATTATCATAGAGTAACTGCATTGTCAATCCAAATTAATCATTAATTCATAATTCAATTACTGGTTGACATTTTATCCTATGAAATTGTGGGGAATGAAAAGAATGTTTTTGCTTGAGGTAACTAAAAGTAGCATCTTTGTTAGGTCCTTTTTTGAAACATGGAATTATTGTACTTATAAAAAGAGATTTGAATAAAATTTCAAATTCTTAACCTTGTGGAAATTATTCACTGACATCACCCAAATAAGGACCAATGATTAATTTAAACTTTAGTTGCTCAATAGATTGTTTGGCTGGATACAAATGCATTATCCAATACTAAAACCTAATAGTTTGAAAAATCAAAACTCATGACATGAGATATCACTTTCTTGAGGGAAAAAAAATCATGGGATATATATCAATGTAATCCTCATCTCATCACTTAGAGAAAATGATATAAAATTGATAAGAAGGTTAATTGGAGGCTGTCATGAATAAACTAAAATTGGAGAATTTTGAGTAAATATATTAATGACAGAGCTGGTTGAGAACTCATTGTCAATTTCATTGATAATAGAAAAGTCTTTACAAATAAAAACAGTACTTATTCCTTCCAGCTATTCCGCCTTCCTCATTAAACTTCTCTCTCTTAACTAAAATAAAAGCGAAAAAAAGGGTGAAAATCCGGAAAAAGAAAAAGAAAAAGGAAAAATGGCACTAAAAGTTTCGGATGCCAATTTGATAATTGGATTGGCCAATTTAATTGTTATTCCGTTTCTATCATTAAAAAAAAAATGTTATTCTGATTCTATGTGACTTATAATGTTGAAAACTTGTCATGATTACAATTGGTTTTTTTTTTTTTAGAAAAAAAAAGTTTCAAGGTTTTTTCTACCACTTACTTGATTGATGAATTTGAATAAAATTAAAGTAACATATTTATGTTTTATCCCAAATGACAAAAAAATCCTTACAATTTAACAGGATGACAGATTTTTATGATTGAAATTGATCACATATTTTCAAAAGATCTCACTACATGAAGCAGCCCCCCTGATTAATGATCTAGCTCCCCAAATCACCTTCAATCAAGGCTTCACACATCAACAAGACGAGTTGCTATGGAAATGGACAAGCTCGGGCCGGTACACAGCCAACTCGTTGTACAGGGTCATGTTATCAGGTGGCAAGACCAGATGGCAGTATGATGAAATATGGATCAGCTTCGCCTTATCTAAGGTCAGAATTTTTACTTTCCTGGTACTCAATGAGAAGATTCTGACACAAGAGGTCATGGTACAGAGACACATGAGTGGTGGCGGACGATGTGTTTTATGTGATAGATGTGACTTGGAGACTGCAGAACACCTATTTTTCTCATGCTCTTATGCGGTTCGGTTGGAGCTGTATGGAGGTGAAATTACGATCTAAGTTGCTTAACAGAGGGGATTCAATTCAACACACATGGGAAATCTCCAGACCTACTGAAATGGTGACTGGTAGGAACAGGGGCGGTCCCAGTGTAGTCCAGGGGGGGCAGCTGCCCCCCCCCCCCTGGATTTTGAGTTTTAGTGGACATTTATCGGTTCTGACCGACTTTGCCCTCCCTGGATTTTTTTTTGCCCCCCTCTGGACGTTTAATTTGTAATTCGAGTTAAATTTAGGGCTTAAATTGAAATAAATCTGTTGAATTTTGATTGGTAATTAGAATTATAAGTCAGATCATCAGAAATTACAAGTCAAAGCATTGAAAAGTATAAGTTAAAATATTATTTTTTGTCGAGTATCTAACTGGTTAATGGATTTAAACCCGATTCGATATTTTTTTGCCCCCCCCTGACGAAAATCCTGAATCCGCCCCTGGGTAGGAAGACTTGGGTTGCAAGGTTTATGTGTGTACTGTGGTTCTTATGGAAACAGCGAAATGACAAGGTGTTTCGAGATAAGCTGTTACTGCCTTGGCATCTGACTGACATGATCTTAGAAGAGGCAAATCTATGGATAAATTATTGTAGATGTGCCAGTACGAGGAATAGAGTGGGAGTTATACGTAGGTTAATTTGATCTATAATATATTATGTTCTATGAATGATGTAAACAAAAACCTTTTGATGGCATAGTTTTTGTAATAGGATTATGCAAAGAATGCCTAGTTCCTGACCTGCGTGCATACTGGCATGGGGTAGGCATCTGTAACTAGCTTAGTTGCCACTACAAAGATTTTCAAAAAAGAAAAGAAAAAGAAATTGATCACATATTTTACGTTCATCAATTCACAGATTTATCAAAATATGCCCATACATTCGAATTACTCTTCTTTGAATTCTGCTCCTCTCCATTTGTATGATTTCATTGAAGCCTCCATTAGAGGTGAACCGTTTATTAAAAATAAGCTCATATTAAACAGGATTGTATAACATTATCTGAACCATCTTAATTTAATCTAATTTATGGCTTATAGGATGCACAGAATATTTTCTTTTAAGTGTTGAAGTTACCAAACAATCCATTCATAATAATTATCTGTTTTAGTCCTTGAACATCTGTTAAATTAATCTAGAAATCACACAATGATCTAAAGTGTACAACAAAATTAACAATTATAAAACTATATATATATATATATAGAGAGAGAGAGAGAGAGAGATGAGCTATGGTGAGACGTGGAGTAAAACAAGTTTGTACTCCATGCCATATTTTCATTTTGAAAATCCAAACAACCGATCCGAACCGCTCAACATGTTCTCTATATTGAAATGTGCTTGGAGACTAAATTTTACATTTTTTGGAATCTTTTTACTATTTATTAAGCCAATTTGAAAATCGCTGATCCACTGTGAACAGTAAAAACAGTAAAAATTTCTGGACCACCGGATCAACGATTTTCAAAGTGGCTTAATAAATAGTAAACAAATTCCAAAAACTGTAAAATTTGGTCTCCAAGCACATTTCAATATAGAGAACATGTTGAGCGGTTCGGATCGGTTGTTTGAATTTTCAAAATAGAAACAAGCCAAAGCCAACGCGTCAAAGTCAAGTCAGGTTCATAACCGGGTGAGTTAATGAACCGTTTCCTTATTCTTTCAAGTAAGGAATACAGGGTGAAACCTATCTTTTAGATAGAGAGAATGTCGACATATAGTGCCATGGAGTAAAAACTTGGTTTTACTCCACGTCCACCATAGCTCATCTCTCTCTCTATATATATATAATTATATATAATCAATAAAATAAGAAACACATTGAAAAAAGATTTTGAACAGAGAGAGGATACATAAGAAACAACTCATTATCATAGAGTAACTGCATTGTCAATCCAAATTAATCATTAATTCATAATTCAATTACTGGTTGACATTTTATCCTATGAAATTGTGGGGAATGAAAAGAATGTTTTTGCTTGAGGTAACTAAAAGTAGCATCTTTGTTATGTCCTTTTTTGAAACATGGAATTATTGTACTTAACAAAAGAGATTTGAATAAAATTTCAAATTCTTAATAACCTTGTGGAAATTATTCACTGACAATACCCAAATAAGGACCAATGATTAATTTTAAACTTTAGTTGCTCAATAGATTGTTTGGCTGGATACAAATGCATTATCCAATACTAAAACCTAATAGTTTGAAAAATCAAAACTCATGACATGAGACATCACTTTCTTGAAGGAAAAAAAATCATGGGATATATATCAATGTAATTCTCATCTCATCACTTAGAGAAAATGATATAAAATTGATAAGAAGGTTAATTGGAGGCTGTCATGAATAAACTAAAATTGGAGAATTTTGGGTGAATATATTAATGACGGAGCTGGTTGAGATCTCATTGTCAATTTCATTGATAAATTAAGAAAAGTCTTTACAAATAAAAAGAGTGCTTATTTACCCAAAATTCATTTTAGACTTTTTAACAAGTTAGAATGTTTGTAGGTGATTTTGCAAAAAGACTATCTTTTAAAAAAAAAAAAAAAAAAAAAACACCTTGCCAATTTCTATTCCCCCATTGATGCATGTCTTATCCTTCCAGCTATTCCCCCCCCTTCCTCATTAAACTTCTCTCTTAACTAAAATAAAAAGCGAAAAAAAAGGGTGAAAATCCGGAAAAAGAAAAAGAAAAAGGAAAAATGGCATTAAAAGTTTCGGATGCCAATTTGATAATTGGATTGGCCAATTTAATTGTTATTCCGTTTCTATCATTAAAAAAAATGTTATTCTTATTCTATGTGACTTATAATGTTGAAAACTTTGAAAATCGCTGATCCACTGTGAACAGTAAAAAACAGTAAAAATTTCTGGACCACCGGATCAGCGATTTTCAAAGTGGCTTAATAAATAGTAACAAATTCCAAAAACTGTAAAATTTGGTCTCCAAGCACATTTCAATATAGAGAACATGTTGAGCGGTTCGGATCGGTTGTTTGGATTTTCAAAATAGAAATATAGTGCCATGGAGTAAAAACTTGGTTTTACTCCACGTCCACCATAGCTCGTCTCTCTCTCTCTCTATATATATATAATCAATAAAATAAGAAACACATTGAAAAAAGATTTTGAATAGAGAGAGGATACATAAGAAACAACTCATTATCATAGAGTAACTGCATTGTCAATCCAAATTAATCATTAATTCATAATTCAATTACTGGTTGACATTTTATCCTATGAAATTGTGGGCAGGGGTGTTCATCGGTTCGGTTCGGTTAAAACCGAAATAAAATAGGCAAACCAAAGTTTATTTCGGTTTTCAAAAATAGAACCGAACCGACCAAAGTAAACATAACAACCGATTAAAACCGAACCAAAGTAAATTTCGGTTTGTTCGGTTTAATACTTAGCTGATACTTAGTAACCACAATAACAAAGTACAGAATGGAACATAATGGAACATAATGGAACATAACCACAAGAACATAAGTACATAACTAAGCTGATACTTAGTAACCATTATTTAGTTGAATCACAACTTAGAAGAACAGAATGGAACATAACCTACTTAGGTATTACAAGCCAAATACCTAGCTGATACATAGTAACCACAAGAACAAAGTACCACCGAATAGCAAAACCTGAACTGACAACCATAGAGGATTAAGCGTAATAGGACCCTAGCAAAACAGAAAATCCACAAGACACTAAAAACTACAAAATAGCACTTGTAGCTTGAAGAAACAACATCACTACATCAGTCTTCCCTGGCAGAACATGTGCCTTGCAAGATTACATAAGCCTCACCATCTAGATTCATTCCTGAGGGATCAACACAAACCAGCTAAAAACCTGACAAGCAACAGATTTACAAAAACAACCTCCATAATGCTACAAATTCAAGATAATATAAATGAACATCAAAGGTTTCAACACATTTCAACATATAATTGTAATCAAGGACGCATTTCTGACTTTACAGAACTACCCTCATTAAAGGAAACGAAAAAAGAAAAATATTCTCCGGAGTTCTGTTTTACTTTCACAGTTCTCTACTTGCCTGAAACAATAATTCATACTGCTCAAAAATTGAAAAACATACAGAAACACAGCATGTAGCAGTATGAGGTAATCCAACCAATTAAGCATTGTCATTATTAAGTTTAGTAAAATTAAAATTGAGACTATTTCTGTCTACATAATGGCAACAAATTGGTACACTACAACCCACTGGTCTAAATTTCCAGTAGTACTGCTACTGTTACAGTACACTTGGGTACCAGTAAAGATGTTTTAAAGTCATTTCTGTTGCTGGTAATTTTAGGTACTGAGACGTGTTTGATTGTGAAAGGAAATATATCATGGAACCAAAATACTATTATGAGAAAGCTGCTTACAATTTTTCTTACTGGCTGAAAATCCACCATCACATTAATCAACCCCCTTCCATTTCTTCACAGTCCCGTCACCTCCCCTCCCCTCCTCCTTAATCATCGACCTAAGGTGAAAAACCCTAAAAGGTTTTAAATCGCTACACAAAATGAAAAGCCACAGTTAATCTACACAAAATCGCCACTGGGAGATGAGAAAGAGATGAGACTCCGATTAGCAAAAGAATATTGCTAATTTCACCATTTGACGATAATTTTACAGAGAGAGTAGTTGGCAGTGGGGGATTCGTACCTGTGCTATCAAGCGCAACATCGTGCGGCTGGGTTTCGACGATTTGATGGATGAACAGGGTAAGGTGAAGCGACAGGAGTAGGTGTGAGCGCGTTCGCCAATTTGACCATGGTGAAGGCGCGAAGAGGGGGAGAGATTGAGCGACAGCGAAGAGCCAAAGACGCTATTTGGATTTTGATTTTTGGAGAAGTCTGGGGCTCTGGGCGAAGAGAAGAGGTCAAGACTCAAGAGGGACTGGAGACGGACGGTTCAGATCTAAAAGGGTTATGAACTTATGTTAGTCGGTCGGTTCGGTTATTGCGGTTCTCTGATATCATAAACCGAACCAAACAGTAGAAACCGAACAGTAATAAAATTTAAACCGAACCGAACCAAATAAACCGAAAAACCGAACCGTTTGAACCGAATTGTTTCGGTTCGGTTAAAAACCAAATAAACCGGTCCCGATGAACACCCCTAATTGTGGGGAATGAAAAGAATGTTTATGTTTGAGGTAACTAAAAGTAGCATCTTTGTTAGGTCCTTTTTTGAAACATGGAATTATTGTACTTATAAAAAGAGATTTGAATAAAATTTCAAATTCTTAACCTTGTGGAAATTATTCACTGACATCACCCAAATAAGGGCCAACGATTAATTTTAAACTTTAGTACACACTAATAGTTTGAAAAATCAAAACTCATGACATGAGACATCACTTTCTTGAAGGAAAAAAAATCATGGGATATATATTAATGTAATCCTCATCTCATCACTTAGAGAAAATGATATAAAATTGATAAGAAGGTTAATTGGAGGCTGTCATGAATAAACTAAAATTGGAGAATTTTGGGTAAATATATTAATGACGGAGCTGGTTGAGAACTCATTGTCAATTTCATTGATAAATTAAGAAAAGTCTTTACAAATAAAAACAGTACTTATTCCTTCCAGCTATTCCCCCTTCCTCATTAAACTTCTCTCTTAACTAAAATAAAAGCCAAAAAAAGGGTGAAAATCCGGAAAAAGAAAAAGAAAAAGGAAAAATGGCACTATAAGTTTCGGATGCCAATTTGATAATTGGATTGGCCAATTTAATTGTTATTCCGTTTCTATCATTAAAAAAAAATGTTATTCTGATTCTATGTGACTTATAATGTTGAAAACTTGTCATGATTACAATTGGTTTTTTTTTTTTAGAAAAAAAAATATTCATGGTTTTTTCTACCACTTACTTGATTGATGAATTTGAATAAAATTAAAGTAACATATTTATGTTTTATGCCAAATGACAAAAAAGGTCCTTACAATTTAACAGGATGACAGATTTTTATGATTGAAATTGATCACATAGTTATGTATTCTTTCTTTTTGGGTAACAGGGAAGGGGCGCCGACGAGGTTGCTCTACTCCAGAGACGTAGGCATTTTACGTCGAACTCCGTTATCATTTTGCATGTCAAATTTCTCTAACTCTATTATATTTACTTTACTTGTACACATTTGCTTATTGTTTTTTACTTGTTAGTTTAGAGGGTTAAACCGAAAAATATCGAAGAGTCTTTAAAACTCCCTATTCACTCCGCTCTAAGTGCCCTTAGGGGCTACATTTATGTCTTTATATTGTTTTCACTTTTTAAATTAAAAAAACAATTTATAATTCAAATAACAAATTAAAATCAAAAGATGTGATCTATATTAATTTCTATATATGTAAAAAAGATTAAAGTATTTAACTTTGTTTTGAAAAAATTGAAAAGGCAATATAAAAAAATTAGGAGCTGATAACAGTCTCCACGCTATAGTACTCGTACTCTATCCATACCATAACTACCATAACTATCTGGGGGAACTGCAAAAACTCCAGCACTGAATTTTTTTTCTAAAGTATTAATACCTATGCAAGAAAGTATATATACATATGCACGAAAGTATTTATACCTATGAGGTGAATAATTTTTACGTAAATAATTGTCTCTCCAACCAAATCTCCCAAATGTACCTACACCATAAATACATGTGAGGGACCACTTAAACTACATGGGGGACCATACACGTTTTTAGAGTTGGGTATTTTTTTCTCCGTTCAATCTCATCCATATTTCTAACGATCTGTGAGGATTTTGCAAATCGAAAACCACGAACGTCTTCTATGTAATTTTCTCTTTCAAATGAGATTCATGATGACGTACTTCCGAACTTGTCGTCACACAAGTATTTATACCTCGTCGTACAAGTATTTATATCTATATTTGCAAGTATTTTTTACATATGACACTTGATGATGTCTGGAAGAATTAATATCAAGTACTGCAAGTATTTATACCTATGCACTGAAGTATTTATACCTATGTGGTCAACTATTTTTTTAGAGAAATGTTGACGCGGAGACGATTGGGGGACTGAAAAAGAAATGATCATAACAAGTTACGCATCAAAATATTAATATCTTATTTTTCAAGTGTTAATATTTTATTTTCTAAATATTTATATATATGAAGGTTGACCCGGAGACGAGTGCAGGAATTGAGAATGGGGGACCATATAATTAGTGGGGACCATAGAAGAAGAGTGCTGCAGGAATTTTAGAATAATAATTAGTGGAGACCATATAATATTTTTTTAGAATAATAATTATTGGAACCCATATAATTAGTGGGTCCATAGTACATAATTTCTCTAAACAGAGTGTGAGAATTTTGAAAGTACTGGAGTGAGGGTATTCAAATAATTATTTAAAAAAATTATCATGTGATTTAATTTTTGTAAGTTTTCGGTGCCAATCCAAACATTTATTCTGTGTTCCATTCAATAAAACTTATTTGTATTCCATTATATTCATACACTTTGATCCAACGTATTATTATGGCTATGTTTGATGAGATGGGCTATTGTGCTTCGCGAAGTAAATGGGGAGTTTACTTCGGGTCATATTTTCATTTTTGAAAATCCAAACAACTGATCTGAAACGTTCAACATGTTCTAAATATTGAAATGTGCTTGGAGACTAAATTTTACATTTTTTTTGAATTTTTTTACTATTTATTAAGCCACTTTGAAAATCGCTGATTCACTGTGAATAGTAAAAAACAGTAAAATTTTCTGGACCACCGGATCAACGATTTTCAAAGTGGCTTAATAAATAGTAAAATAATTTCAAAAAATGTAAAATTTAGTCTCCAAGCACATTTCAATATTTATAACATGTTGAACGGTTCGGATCGGTTGTTTGAATTTTCAAAAATAAAAATATGGCCCGAATTAAATCTCCCATTTACTTCGCGAAGCACAATAGCCCATCTCATGTTTGATTGTGGAATATAAAATATGAAAACAAAACATAACTCTTATCGACATTTTTCTCAAAAATAAGACTTATTACTTAATGTTTCTTATCCTTCATCTCATTTTAAAACCTAGTCTATAAATGTTGTTGTTCGAATATGCCAATTTAATTATTTTTTCTTTTTGTAATAATTTCCTAATTGTAGTCAGGAAGAGGAAAGACCGCATCCAACTAAACAGGTAAACTTTACATTCAAATTCATGTGCTCAATTTCAGTTAGCATTTTATATTTAAAAAAGCATGGAAGGCAAGTACGTAATGTTTTTTAACTTGATGAGGTTTTAATATTACTAGTAGTATTAAAAAAATTGAAGAGCCATTTAGATAGCAACTTGTAGTTTTTGATTAATGAAAAATAACCCATAATTGATATATTGGACTATTAGCAATTTAGCATTACATATTAAATTTTGCTTAATAGCATGGCTGTTTGGGTTTGAGTTCCTGTTTCAGCTCAAAAACATTTTCCTTATTTGATTGAATTAATCATGTATAACTAGTTAGAACTATTTCTGTACCAACAATTTTCCAGGAATTATTTGTCCAGTGTTATTCACAAAGGAAAATAGCAAAATGTAATATCATTAGGTATAATAACAAATATTAATATGTGCATCAGGAATTAAGGAAGTATTTCTAAATTTGACTTTTGATTTGTAGCAAAGATGAAAAAAAGAATTATAAATGGATATCTATTTTATATTCCACAGTCAACATGGTTGAGACAAAGGTATCTTTCACATTTGCATTGACCGATAGAACCCTTTTCAGCAAGAACAATATATATTCTATGTATGTATCAATCTCACAAGGGTTGCTGCCAACCAAAGTAACCAGTGGATATACAAAAATCTAAATGCTTACAGCACAAAATTCTCAGACGAATGTCTCCCTCATTCAAGTTGTAGTTTCTTTCTTTTATTAAATGAAGTTGAAATTTTTCTTAAGTTAATTAAATGAAAATGAAAGATAAGTATCACCTGCCAATTGGGCAATTGTGATCTACTATTATATTGGACAAAAGATGTTTCGTATTAAACTTATGAGGAGGGTTCAAATGCCTTCATTTTTTGTGCCTCCATCATACCTCAATTCTTGAAAACTTTAATAACTCACAATTTAAAACTTAAAATTCAAAATAAAACCGTTGGATATGAATTACATCATTTTATCTATGCACGTGTAAAAAATTATGGCATTTTAACTTTGTTTTGGTTGTCATCGTGGGCTTGTAAAAATATATACTAATGTAGATAATTTCTAGACGTTGATTTTTCAACTTATTGATTCACATAAAAGCAAAATTAAAATGTAATAATTTTTTATGAGCACATAGAGAAAATAACATATATCACATCTAACGGTTTTATTTGATGTTTAAGTTTTAAAATTTGAGTTATTAAAGTTTTTAAAAATGGAGGCATGATGGAGGCACACAAAATGGAGGCATTTGAACCCTCCTCTAAACTTATATAGAAAATAAAAAACACACATCATCTCGAAAACGATACAGAACATTTTATATTATATAAAAAAAAAAAAGAATTCTCAAGGGGTTTGTGCCGCTCTAAAAAGAATTTTTTTGGAAAATTTCATTTCCTTAGCATTTCTCCTACTCCATTCCTAATTAACATTGTGATCACAAACTGAAATTTTCCTTTAGGAGGTGCGTCCACAGCAGTAATTTTGCCAAAAGAAAAAAAAATAGCAAATAACACCATCCCCAGTATCCAGAAATATTATTAAGAAATTATTATAGGCAAAACATTAGCATAAGATCCGACATGGGAGTATGCAAAAAAAAGAAAGAAATGTAGTGAGCTCATACATCTCAAGTTGGAGAGAAAATAACACAATATACTATATATAAACATTTTAGACTCAAAACCTAAGTTATGAAAATGAATTATAAAATACATTAACTTTCATATTCAGTTATAATTGGTTCACTGGAGGAAGATGATGTGCCTTCTAGTCTAGTTAGCACATCTGGTGCACCAACTGCATCCCTTATTATCTGAAAGAAAAATTGTAATTCAATAAATCTCATGATATCAAATGGTTTTTCTTTAATTTTTGCAAATGGTACCAACATTGTCGTCAGAAACAAGTATTATTCCCCAATTTCTAACTAACACTGTTCTCATTTGAGATATGTAAATAACAGCTTAGTTTATTGCGAAAGAAAAGGTTTGTTTGGTTTTAAGCTTTGACAGTAGTGATTTTTGCTCCTGGCTTGAATTAAACTAAAATTAAGCAAAACAATTTATATTTCGAGTCCGCATTTAAATGAACTTATTATGACAAGTAGTTCAAACAAGTCGAGGTAGCCTTTCTTTTTTGTGCTTGAAGTAGCCTTAACTTTTTGGTGTTTTGAAAATATAGAACTGTCCTATAATCTATGTCTGATTGTTGCTTGGGGCTTGGATTTAAGTGTCAATTAGCAATTTGTTAAGGCTTTATACAAATTTGTAGTTTAGATTGAATTCTTCTTCTTTTATTTATTTCCTGGATAGGATTTAAGTACTGAATTAATACTCCATCGATGCTCCAACATAAAGTTTTGTATAACATATGCAGACCAAGTATAGGTAAACATCAAGCCCGGTAAGGGTATTATTTAGCAATATAACGTTCTTCATGTATTTGAACTTTCCTAAATTGAATTTTTGTAGAAAAGAACATTTGTCTGTATCTTTCAAACATTATAATGCTATGTAAAATATGGGTCAATCTTGAAAGTAAAATCAAGGAATAAAAATGTTACCAGAATTTCCTCATCCAGATAAGAAATCATAAACAACCTCTGCAAAGATCCATCTGTTGCATTTTTAAAAGAAATGTAAGTACATCTACTTAAGCTCTGCCTGAACTTCACAAACCCAGAAAAATAGAAAACGGAAAAAAAAAAATCTGACAAAAGAACTAATTTTACTATATGTCCAAAAGGGTGTACCAGCACTTTGACCACAGATACACCTAATCATTTGTTCATTTGGAAAAAATAAAATTATCTGGCTTTTGGGCTTTAGGATTTCAAGTAGGAAATAGCCTGATAATAGCTCTTAGACTGAAACCTTTTACTAATATGGTTACCATCACCAAATAGTGGGCCAAGACCTCAAAGCTATGAACTACGGCCCGAAGCACACTACTCCAAAATCTAAGACAAATGAACAATTCAGAAAGGAGGGAAAAACATAATAAATTAACAGAGAAAAAATCTTACTAAAGGGCAGTCTGAGGCCATTAGAAAAGGGGTCCCTTAGTGGGGCGGGTAACTGCTGGAGGGCCCCAGCAGCCTGGTTAAAAGCAGGCTTGAGCTGACCAGGAAGAGATTCAGCATTCAAAGAAGGGGTCTCCAAAAGCGCGTCGCTGTATTCTTCTCTCATTCGCATTGGCCCCTCTACTGTCAGCTTGGTTGTCAGTGTCACCTTGCTTTCTATCTACAATTTGTACATACCAATAATTAGAAATGGAATTAATTCTGCCATCAATTATGCATTGAGACAAATTGCAGACTATACCTTTGTGGCTCAATATATATTTGGTATGGCACACGTTGCGCACCTTTCATTGATTTAGCGTATGATTCTTATTATACTCGGTACCAGGCTAAAGTAAAACGTACAAAAGATAGAGACAAAACAAACAAAAAGAAACAAGAAAAATTGGATGCCAACTGTAAATCAACATTATTATTCCAGTAGCCTGAGCATGGTATCATACTGATGGTAAATCTGACTAGCACATTAAAATCAATTATGTATCCAGTAATGCTTATTGTTAGATCACTATATGTTGGATCGCTTAAGATTTTCATCCAGTAAAAAGAGGGGTGCCCATCGGAGACAAATCAATCTAGTTGTACTGGTAAGCACCAAGCATCCTGCATTTTTTCCATTATGAATCTACTAATTTAGTTCTCTTTATATTATTTTTGTGGGTGTGGTGGTGGCACAATTGCAAAATTAAGGATGAATTAATGTGAGTTGATTAATTCAACTGATGGCTCAATTGACACTGAACTGGTGCTCATATCTGCCTGATCATCCTTGCTATAAAATTTCGAAATGGAAAATATACAACAGGGGGTGGAGAAAGTACTGAATTTAGAAATTTAAGGTCTGCTTTGATCTTAGAATAGCCATCTTTTATCATCAGATCAATTCCTATTAGGCTCGCAATTGTGCTGGGAGCCCGCCTGTTCAGACACAAATTTTACATTAGTAAATGAATAGACAAAATTGAAGTTATCAGAACAACCCGGCAGAGCTTCGGGTCAATGTGGTCAGACCGGTGGGTCACCCTGTCCGACCGCTGGTTTGTTTAAATACTTAATAATGACATATGAGGACTATTTTAAAAAGAATCATGTTTTTATATAGTTAATGAAATTTTGCACATACATATTGAATAACGTGCTATAAAAACAAATTTATAGATTAATTTTAAAGTTCCTCGCCCAAATATAATAGAACTACTTATTTTATCAACAGATGACAAAATGATTCCTTTAAGGAGAGAAAAGTATAGCATCCCAACATTTTAAATTTTTCTATGATAGTTCTCAGCGAACTACTAGTATCAATAATAAGTTTAAGCTCTTTAATACAAAAATTAGGGGCTCCAGTAACAAATTTCATAAAGATGTAAATAATAAAATAATAGTAATTGTCATGTCAATGTGTGTATATATATACATAATATGTATATGAATAATTCTGGTGTATTCTATATTTAATTAACTCTTCTATAATATCTAAAAAATCAAGGTCTTCTATGCAAATTACATGAGACCAAAAAAACAAATTTATTAATCTCTAGGCCACAAGTGATGTGACCTATAGTTTATTCCTCTCTCTCATTGGATGCATAAAAAGAAGATAGAAGGAGAAATCTGTTTAAACCGGGTTTTTAAAGGCTGGTTTGTGGTTTTCTAATCAAAAACCGGTTAATTAAATCGGTTTCCCTGATCAAATAGCAGAAACAATCTTTCAAACGAACCAAACCGGAAAGCAGCCCGGGCCTGGCTTTTTTCCAGTCCAACCGTCCAATCCGGGTCCGGTTTTTATAACACTGGACATAATAGAGTTTTCTGCAAAAAATCAAAAAATTTAAGTAGTGCCTTGCCACTAATTCAAAGACTATGTTTAGTATAAAAAGAACAGGAGACATTCCAAATACTATTAGTGGGGTATCCTGAGCATTTCTTGAGAGGTTATTGGAGATTTTGCATATGTAAAGCAGGAAATTTCCCTAAAGCAAAAGTGCTATTACTGAGGAGGTACCTACTCAAAAATAAATCTCATTATGAAAGATTCTGGGCTTGTGTCCCCAATCCACTCAAAGTTCCATCTTCCTTCTAGGAATGGTGATCTTCAAAAAATAAAAAATAGAAGAAAATTAATGAAAACATATATCATTTGATGGAAATGTCTTTGCTACTGAACTCATCAGTACCAATCAGGTATGAAGCTAATCACTGATTGATTTTGGACACTTCAAAACTTAAATATTTTATCAAACTTATGTTAAACAGCCCAAATAATAATTTCAATCTCTCAAATCATTCTGATCCAAAAGAACAGCATTCCCTTAAGATTCTGGTCCATGACTGTGTACAAGAACATTTTAGTTGAATTGAGGAGTATTACTGAATATAATGCAAGTATCATTATCAATCAATTTAAACTTCTGGTGCAAAAGGCTGGGTTCAAAACCAGTTGTAAAAGATCTAAGATAATATAATCAATAAAAAGTTAGAAGCTATAAAAGCAAGTAAGAGAAAGAAGTTACGTAGTAGGCCGAGTGGTGGGACTGAGGCGCTCCAGACCAACAATCCTCTCATTAACATCTATCTTTTGCATCTCTGTTGTCTTTCCAGTAACCAGCGACTGAAAGCCTCCAGCATCTTTGAACTGCATTATCGTATGTTACTAGTTAGTTGTTACTAAGGAACAAGGATTATAACCTAGACTCCACTATTGGTACGGTATATATTTAATCCAGTGGGTTGCATAGAAACCGATACTATCACTTTTTACTAACAAAAATTGAAACCGATACTATCACTTCTCTTCTATCTTAGCCTTTAGCTTTTAGATAGAAACATGTATTTGTATGGAAGAAGTTAGAGGTCCACATTTAATAAAGATTAGTTTCAAGACACCATGTTATATATAACTGCTCATAATATAACTATCTGTATGTATTTGGTATTAGTTAAATGGTGTATCAGAGCGGGGCAGGATCGTGCATAGTACAACCAACCTCACTATAAAGCCCCCAAAGTCTTATCAAGAGAAAAAGACACCAGGCCGGGTCATAATTGACGTCCCTAGACTTGCGCGGTAAGTTCCAATTTAGGTCAGGTTATTACATAATGGTACTCCTCCTTTTCTGGTACCACAACAGTCCAGTTGTAATCCCATCCTTGTTCATTGCATATATTATTGTCTCCGATTTCCATGCCCTTTCAATGGTCTAGAACAGCCACAAATTGGCAATTATATGCTCTGACAGCACCAGCACCTGCTGGACTACATAGATTACTCAATATCTACCTTTTACTTTTCTAGTTTTTTTTTCTCTTCCCTGTTTTAAGTGTAATATGCAAAATTCAGAGTAAGTTCAATTTTGGGTTTAACTAAAGGTCACACATTGCAAGCTTTCAAAATTGAAGGTCAGCTTGTGCTGAAATTGGTAAACTGGAGTAAACTGAGGTCAATCCCGCCATTGTATGAAAAAATCCCCATTTGTGATGGAATTCTAGCTTTACTGGTATAGAGCTGGAATGAAGCAATAGGATCTGCCCCATGTCAAGTAAGTGATTCAGCCTCAACTGGATAATACCTTGATCCTATTATTGGGATTGAATCCAGCCCAATTGTACGAAATTAATGCGAAATAAAAGATAATATCTCTTCAACGGCTCCAGATAATAACAACAAAAATCAGAAAACAAAAATAAAAATAAACAGAGAAACGTACAGCGAGGAGAAGGGATTCTTTAGCAGATAGACGCTCCATCTCGCGCGCGTAGCTACCAGCTGGGCCCCCCCTGTAAGTCTCCTGCTGTACAGCTGCTCTGCAAACCATCGTACCACTCCGCCGCCTGTTCATCCCGCCGCGGCGACGGTACCACGGCAGAGTTGTGCATTGACAGGTGCTCGCAACAGCCATGGAATTGAATTTTTTAAACTGAGAGGGTTCCTGTGCAAATCGCAGAATGTGAGTGCTGCAGCGGTGCTTGTTGGATGTTGGAGTGTTCGACTGGTACAGTAGAGAAGAATTTGGACCGAGTTTATGGATCGTGGAAGTGGGAATGTGGGATCCACAGTTCATTATCAGGGTCCATTGGACCAGGTGCATATCAAAGTGAAAAGAACATTAAATTGAATTGAGTATCCTCCTATTATGTAACACTTCTCCATTTGTATTAACTCAATGTGTATGTCCATTTTCATGCTTCCAACGCTCCTCCAATATTAAATCATTAATCACGATATTGATTAACGGACCGGATTAAAAATATGATCACTGAAAAAAATTCTCCAAATCATCTCCAGTTCCCTTCCCCGTTCACCTCCAGTTTCTCCCTCCCTCCGTCATTGCTCTTTCACTTTCCCTTCCAATCCCACCTCCACCTCCCTCATCAGCGCACCTCTGCGCCTCCCCTCCGGCGACCCTCCGCGCCACCCTAGCATCGTTCCGCGACCGCACACAGTTCGGCTCTATTCTTCTTCAAGCTTTCTCTATCTTCTCCACTTGCAACCCTTGATGGAACCACCTCGAATTTCGCACCGACCCTATCCCCCTCTTGTCTCGCTTGATCTCGGCGGTTCCTCAGAATCCGTACTCCCCAGTTCATCTCCTTCACTTTTGATCCAAGAACAACCGAACACTTCTATTCTAGAGCATCATATTGATAGTTTCATTGATTGCATACAGTTAGAACCTTCCAGTTCAATAGCAGCTCCTCAGTCAATAATAGAAGATAACTTGAACTGTATACTGGTACAAGCTCTTCTTTATACAAAGTCTTCTTCTTTATACAAAGTCTTCTTCTTTATACAAAGTCTTATTTTGATACAATGAATACTTATCGTTGTTATGATTGTGCAAGATGTGAAATTTTGTAAGGCATCTGTATATAATTTTGTACATGTAATTGTATTTTGCAATATGCAAAAGGGAAAATAACCATAATTTTCTTAAATAAAATTTGTGTGCCACATTAGGTATTAATGCGCTTCATATATACTGACATATGGTTTAGAATTAGAAGAACGCTGGAGGCATGAAAAATGAAGGTATTGAAACCATCCTCATTGTTGTTAGAATAATGAGTTGTAAATTGTTCGTGAGTGATTAAATTATAATAAAATATCTTGCGTAGCAACAACTTAACCCATGTGGGGGTGATTCGATAAGGTTTATAAGATTACAATTTAATTCATCAGAAAAGTTGGCATTTGGATTGACAAAAAATAGCGCCTTGAATGAAATCTTAAGACTGATGCTAAAGAGACTAAGACTCAACTCCAATTGGAGGTATGCGGTGAGAGGGGAAGGGAGAAACATTGTGCGGAGGGGAGCTTGAGAGCTTCATCCCAGACCGTAGCTGCCCGACGATTTCACCTGCTTCAGAAAAGAAAAATTGGAGAAAGAGCGAAAGTTAACGCTACGTTAATTTTTGACGAAATCTTTCACCTCCAATTTGAGGTGTAAATTCACTGTGCAGAGGAGAGCTTCCACCCCCGTCTCCTCCCTTCCCCTTTTATTATTGTCGTTTCACTTCCTGATTGTGGAGCACACTCTAAGAAAATGAAAACAAAAACAGTATTTAACAAAATTTTACCACTGAAATAAATTCGAATTTGCGGAACATATACTCTTAGTTCTATTATACATTCTAGATTTCTAGAATGCGACTTCGTGTTCATGAGACAGGATGGAGACGATGCCATATTGCCATCATAAAAACTCAAAATGGTAGAATTGAACTGCTGTACTCTTGCTCTGCAATTTCTACTGTCTATTTATTTGCTTGAAACAGAAGAGAGATTTTAAGTACAAAAAAAAAATTAATTGAATTACAAAATTCCAATCCAATTCTTGCAAAGTTGCAATGCTAAAATTCCGCAGTACCATTGAATTCTAATGTTCTTCGACCTCAATTCGAAATTCCATTCATATTCTCGTCATCCACGCGTAACAGGCGACAAGTGACTATAACAGAAACTATTTAAACTTGAACCAAAATTAAAATAGACGATAAAAACAAAAACAAAGAAAGAATGAAATAGAAGAATGGCGATACTCTTCCACAATGGAGAACGACACAGCACTCTTTGCAGAATTTATAATATAATTACCAATATTATGCTTTTGCAACAAAGACCACATTAAAAAAAAACGCATAGAGATATAGCAGACGTAATAAGCAAAAATTCAATTTCACATATCTAACTTCAAAAACTACTACAAATAAATAACTGACCAGAAGTTACATAAATAGAGATTAGACAATTGAATAGTGTGCTGAGAATCAAGCTAACAAAGTAGGAAAGTACAGCGCAAATGAAATAGAAAACTACCTCTCTAAACAACCAGCTAAAAACATCAAATACAACTGAGCTAGCTCTCATTTTACCCAAAAGTCCTTATCTCACAAAAGTAACAAAAACAAAAAAACACATCTAAAAACAAAACTAAATAATTATTCCACATCGATACACAAATCGACTGTCGAGATCTCTTAAGTATCAAACAGTCTTGCGTAGGTCGCTCGAGCCATGTGCAAAATGACACCTCTCCCCGTAGGTACACGACCCCTTGGCAAAATTGTCACACAACTTTGTCTTGAAATGGTTTGCGGGACCAGCGTGACCTGCACCACCACCAGCGACACCAGAAGTATTTCTCCCTCCTCGGGCTCCACCACCACCTCCACTTACATTCACAATCAACTCTCTGACCATAGCACTGGCTTGATTGATCTGATCAAAAGTACCTTCAAGCTCTATGTTCTTCATATTTGGATCAGATTCATGGTCCCTGATAGCCAGCTTGGCACCAGTAACACGACAGATCTGTTTTGTATTAACCCCTCCCTTCCCTATAATGGCACCAGCCAGAGATGCCTCCACACTAATTTTAGCAGTAGCTGATGCTCCAAAGCTGCCAGGTGCGGGGCCTGGTGCAGGATGATCATACCTGCCACCATGAGAAAATCCACTGGGTGCACCCATTCCATAGGCTGGAGGCGGCACTTGCTGCATGTGATTAGAATGGGAATGAGCAGCAGACACCGGTTTTCCAAGTTCACGATCACCATGGGCGTAATGACACTTGTCCCCGAATTTGCACCCTTCAGCCGTGTTGTACTTGGTACAGAGCTTGGTTTTGACGGAAGGGGTTGTAGGAGATGGAGCAGAGGTAGGATCTGGCATGGAGTAATGGTGGGCAGGACCCATTGCATGAGGTGGTGGGGCCGTTGCTGGACTCATCATTTTAGAGACAGCTTGGTACCCACCTGGATAGTGGTGTAAGAAATGGCAGGTGTCCCCAAACGGGCACCCCGTAGTGCTGCATAAGATACAAATTGCAAGTCACGCAACAATTCAAGAAAACAGAACTGTTAAAGAAAGCAGTAGAAACAATAACAATAAAATCATATTAATAGAAAACTTTTGCATAATAGGTCCCCATTGCACCAACAGATACCAAACAATACTGTGGTTGCTCAATAAACATCGCCACAAAATTACAACTCAAAGAGAAACACCAAGCAGTATAACACCCACCATGTGTCAAATGCAATTTCAAGTTAAAAAGAAATTACGAAGACAGACATTAAGTTTTCAAAAAAAGAAAAGAGTTGAATGTTTTCCTTGTATCAGTCAAGTTTTGGTTACTTTAAGCAATGTATGTGCTCAATTTCATGACCATTATCTCCTAATCCCTTGTGGATTCATATTTCAATTGCATTTTTCATTGGCGCATATAGATAATTAACCATCAGTCTCCAATTTTTAACGCATTTAACCCATAACAAATTACAAAGGTGTACCTGAAAGAAATAACCACAAGTTTTAAAAAATTAAAAGTTAATGTCCCAAGGCCCTTTTAGTTGTAGGATAAAACAAAATGGCTAGACCCAATTTGAATGAATTGAATTAAACCGTTATGTGATTCCCAAATAACTCTGGGCTAATTTGCTACTAAAAGGTATTATTAATTTTCATTATATCCCACAACTAAAGAGAGCCTTATCATTTCATAAAACATAAAATGGTAGACAAGAAATATAGAGTAATACCATTATGATGCCCATTATTATTTATTATGCATATAGAAAGTTCAGCTTGTTAACCTGAAAAACTTGGTGCATGGCTTCGATTTGCTTCCTACACCACTTTGGAACGAATCCATTTCTGTTACATAAAATTAATTTCTTGTTTTCAGCTTATTTTCATAATAAATTTTAGCATCTTGATAAATCTTCAGATTCTGATTAGGTAACCTCAATTTTAAAGCAACATGACTCAGAGAAAATATGCGGTCAATATTGAACTGATTTATGGTGGATTATGGACTTCCCCATCGCCACGCTATTTTTTTGGAAACATCAATGGATTCAACTGAATTCCTTTCTGTTCATTTAACATTTTTCCATTTAGAACAGAAGCAAATTGCACGGTTTCAATTTTCATCTCACAACCAAAGACCACCTAATTGGTCTCTCCTTTTTACTATTGAGTCGACTTAATTCCAATCAAATGAATTGAATCCAATGTTTATCCTGGTTTTGTTTCAAAAAACGAGTTGTTTTCAGCCTGATGTAATATTTCAACTGCATTAATAAACAATAGAATTCTCGGATCATATTCCATACCCTCCAATTGGTTTGATAATGACTTCCCTTTTAAAAAGGTTAACGAATAATACATGTAATTGGCATTAAAAGAATTCAAAACAACAAAATTTGGCGCGCCTTCAATGGTTGCTGATTTTGCTAGCTATTCCGAATATCGTTTAAAAAAGTAAAGAGGAATACAGAAGGATAAGGGACTTTATAGTAGGTTAAGAGTAAGCAAAGGAGCCTCAACAAAAAGCATAAGAAACTAGATCTACTAATATATAGACGAAGAATCGCTAATTGCAAACTAAATATAACTCGGGCGGAGAACACTGCAATACATGATGGAGAAATAAACGAAATGCTAGATCTACCACGTTTCCTAGAGACTCTATATCTAGCATGCATCTAATACGAACATCGGAGGCAACGTAAACAGATCACCATGAACAGGAAAGAAGAAACACTAAACAGAGATCCAAGTAGAACTGAGAAAAAGTAACAGACCTTTGGGCCGCCTCTTCGCTGCACCGCCGAACGCTCCATTCGTCTGAGGCCTCCCTCTCTTACGGGACGGATCCATGGAAAAAGCTTCCTACAGAGATGTAAAGAGAGAGAGAGAGAGAGGTTAGGGTTTAGAAAGAGCGGAGGTTGATAGAGTCGATTAAAAGAAGGAAAGAAGAAAAATGATGAGGATGTGGAGCTGTATTAATGGAAGGTGGACGCGAGACGGATCATAGCCAGATTTAATTTAGGTTCGGGTCCGGTGTGAAGGAATCTATCTACGCGACTACGCCTGGTGCATGTGCAATGCCAATGTATGGAGTTCGTGAAATACAACGTCATCCCGGATGTGGACCCCACTTCCCAGGAATACAAACGAACAAATTTAGGGACAAATATCCTCTCCATTACCGTAAAGATTCCCTTCATTTTACGGTTTGAGATTAACTCCAACCGCTTTGGGATTCGGGCTGACGGAGGGGGCAGCATTATTGGGCTTTGATATTCATGCCAAGTTAAAACGAACGGTCCAGATCAAGTACTTGTAAAAGATTCCCTATTACGGTACCGGGGAAGATCTGAATTCCAAATTGAGGGCATTTGGCGGCAACTTAAATAATCATATTGCGTATTTCATATTTCCAGAAAAATATTTATTTTATAAAAAGAAAAACTAAATTCAGATTTAAATCTTTATGAGAACGTTAGATCTTCTTATTCTAAAAAAAAAAATAGTACATCAACAATTGAATTATTTTTTCATTATAACATTAAAAATAGAGATTCTTTACAGCCGCTAAAAAATTATAATTATAAATGAGTGAGGTTGTGGTACCATGCATAGCAGATTGATCCGTACTACGGATTAATATTTTTATTTTCAAAATTTAAATAGTCGATCTGAACTGTTCAATATGATTTTCATATGAATATGTAGACTAAATTTTACATTTTTTAGAATTTTTTTTACTATCATTTTAGGTAGGTAGAAAATTACATTTTTGAATGGTCTAGAATCTTCAGATCAAGTGATTTTCTATCTATCTAAAAAAATAGTTAAAATTCTAGATAAAAAATGAAAAATTTGATCCATAAGTATATTTTAGAGATCATGTTGAACAATTTAGAATTTTAGATTGATTGGTTGAACTTTAAAAAATAGAGATATGGATCAATATGTGTCATGCATATATATACATAAAAAAATCATGAAAAATCATAAAAATCATAAAAATCATGAAAAAATCAATACTTAATTTGCATGAAAAATAAAACTCTACTAATATGTAAGAAAAATAACATGTCTATATTTTTTTTTTCTAATTTGTTGCATAATTTGAGAAATTATTGTCAAGATTGTTAAGATAAACCATAAACCATCTTGTTCCCTACAATATATTATAATTTCAATTTATGAGACATATTAATTATTAAACATTTTATTATATTGTTTAGCATCTTTATAGTTTGTTATTTTGCATTTCTACAAATGATATTTAAAAACAATTGCAAATGACAACGTATTACTTTATGAAAAATTGTCTAAAATTACAATTTGATGAATTCTTTCCAAAGAAAATTAATATATTTCTATCCGGGACAAGGACAATTGTTAAAGTGTTAATGTAAATTATTGTATAGCCGAGTTAGATTTTGCATTTAATTCATGCATATATTCTCAAGGGCCGTGAAGCTTATTTAGGCCTTATATGGGCCTCTTTCTCAAATGATACTAAAAATTTACATGATCATTTTCATTTATATGGGCCTTATAGTGGCCTTATATGGGCCTCTTTCTCAAATGATACTAAAAATTTACATGATCATTTTTCATTTATATTGGCCTTATAGTGGCCTTATATGAGCCTCTTTCTCAAATGGCCTTATATTGTTTTCCTCCCTCCCAGTCTTCTTCCCAAAAGAAAAAGAGCAAATTAATTACAACTCTGAAGCAAATTAAATATGATACTAATTATATATATATATATATATATATATATCCACCACAAAATGAACACTAACTAGAACTGAACTAAGAGCAAGCCTTCAGTTTCCTTAGAAACCTCATGTTAAATTGCCAAACTAACAAGTAACAATGACATGATATTAAGAAAAGAAAACAAATTAATGTACATTTATTCAAACAACCCCCTTAAATAGACTATATGCTTCTAGCCATCATCTCTTCATACCTTCTGTAAGATTCTTGTTTCTCTAATAGAAACTTCTCATGGCAACTCGCAATAAATTCCTCGGCGAGCCGGTCGATCTCATTCATGTCAGTCTCAGTCATGACAGTCTCAGCTGATTCTCTCTCCTCCAACCATTGCAGATACTGAGTCTCTCTCTCTTCTTCGCAGCGATCCTCTTGTGCAGAAATCACCAAATCACAAACAGAGGAATTGTAATTGTAACTAGAATCTGTAATGGGTGTGACATGAGAGGGACACCATTTGAGGTGCGATTTTATGAAGCTAACAAGCTTGTTTTGCTTGGTAGTAACACATTTCTGATATTCTGGTAATTTGGAGATTGATTTCTTCTTGGTAAGGAGTTCAAACACCATGCATTTCAAATCTACAAGGGCATATGCAAAATGGGTCACATGTGGGAGGATATTTGTGTGGAGAAAGGATTTGATCTTCTTCTTCTTCGGTTTGTGTGAATTCGGCTTCGGTTTCTTGAATTTGAAATATTTGAAAGAGGGGAGCAGTTTTGATGGCTGCACTTCGTTAGCCATGAAAAAATGAATTTTCTATTTTTTTTATTTTTATTTTTATTTTTGGCAGCTCAAGAGGGAGCTCCTCAGGCTCAGGGGCTTTATATACTGCGATACATAGTAGCTATATTCTCTTTAGTTCAAATCCGTGAAAAGTTAAAATCATAACACATACGCGCCAGTTGGAACTTCGAAAAAGTGAAAACCGGATTCGGACCCAACCCGGTTTTGGTCCGGTTTAAATAACGGATATGCATGCCGGTCTGAATTGTTTACATCTGACGAACCAGGTACTGACTTGCTTTATAGTAGGTACACACTGACAGTTTGACCTGAGGATAAAATTTGGGAAATTTTTTATCGGCAGTAATTAATAGAAAAGGATATAGACAAAAATAAGAGTACAGTAATATTTATATTGGTAGTAAGATCGGTAGCAATTTTACTGATTTTAACTTTTTTTTTTAATCTGATGTATAGATAGAGAGAATTCTTATATTTGATTTATAGTAAAATATGAAAAGTTTTTCAAAAAATAGATGAAATGTTTTGATATATCTAAATTTTAAGGTACTTTATCTATTTTTGTAAAAAAAAATATTTTACTAGAAAAAATTAAAAGGAAAAAAAAAACTGGTTTAGATCGGTAAAATTCCTACCGATCCAAACTTTTCTATTTTTAAAATCGGTAGAATTGCTACCGATCTTACTACCAATATAAATATCTGTACTCTTACTGTTTGTCTCTCTTCTTTTCTATTAATTACTACAGATAAAAAAATTCCTAAAATTTGCACAATTTCTGTTCTTTATTTTTTATTTTTAGCAAAGACAATAAGCCACTCAACTATTTAATATTTATAAGACATTATCTCATTCGAATTTCGAACATACTGCCTCTCACACAGAGGACATTATCTTTGCTACTAAAGTAAAATTTGGATCCTCACCGGTAGCGTGAAAGATAATCTTTTAGAATTAGTGGATCCGGACCATTCTTTTAACTTTGCACGAATCTCAAAGCACAAATAATATTGCCTCTGCACCATCTCCGAATAGACATTGTTTTTGAGTTAATCTGAGCTGTGAAATAATAGACTCCACCTTACACATATCTCAGAGGATACGTATTCACTCGACTAAAAGTTGGTTCTCATTTTATTTATTTCTGATCTATAATAAATAATAAAATTAATAAAAGAGAATTAAATCTTTAAGATATGTCATATTATTTATACTCTTATATGTTCTATTTGTTTTTTTTCTTCTTCTTATTTATCTTAATTGTACGGCCCATGCTTTCCACTTTTCTCTCTTCATTTATAAATAATATCATATTGAGATATCCAAAATACAATATAACTCTTAAAGGATTATGATTGCATTTGTATTATGTTTCTCTGCATGAAATTATGTTTACCATTATAAATGTCTTTAGCGTTTCAAAAAAGATACTATTTTTTTGGTCAAATTTTTCTGAATATAAAATCTATTTTATAAAATTATCTACATTAAAAAAAATTCAAATATTTTTTTCTGAAGCGAAATCTGAGAAAAATCCTAAAAAAAAAAGAATATGCGACACTCAAATACAGAATTTTGGTAGTATTATGTGACAAAATAAAATCCTTATGTTTTTAAAGTAAAACTTGTTACTCTATTTTTTTCGCTATCTTATGTTTTTTTTCTCTCTGGATCTCAAATCAAAATAATTTGAGTTCAAGAAGATTGACACAATTTGTTACCTCGCTCAATATAATTTACACATTAAAATCTTGTTGGAACTCAAATTGCTGAAACCGATCTAATTAAGAATAATGCATTTACTGGTAAATTTTATATTTTTTTAAATTAAATTAGTGTAAAGTGAAGCGGTAAAAATTTTTGTTAGTTAATTTAATACTTATATTTTTCATTATTTTTTTACCGCTTGTTTTTACAGTTTACACTAAATTAGTTCAAAAATTTATTAACATGCATCACTCGTAAAGCACATATGTTTCAATGATTTAAATTCATTGTTTAAAGTTAATCCTATAAATTTTGAAGTTAATCTCGCCAAAATAAGAACATCATAGTTGTACTTATTAATTATTGTCTATTCTCTCATCCGTCCGATTTGTTTCTCTTCGTTTATATTAAAAAATAGTTATGTGTTTGAAATCCGAATTGTGTAGTTATTATTATTTATACACACCTTTAGCTCTTTAAAAAATATTTTAAGTCCAAAATTTATTAAATATTGCAGGTTCGAAATCTAAATAGAAATTTTTTATAGATATTAAATAATTGAGTGGTTTGACCTCCAACATTTACTAAAAAAATAATTTATTCAATATAAAATTTATTTTACAATTATCTCTTTCTAAATTTTTTAACTTTTTCAATAAATATTTTCTTATCCGTCCCAAAAAAAATTATAATTTAATTAACCTTTTGAAGTAACCAACCATTAACAAAATCAGGGTTTTGGACGGGTGGGGTCGTTAGTCGTTACCCATGACAATGTAAAGTAACATCATGCGTTCTTTTTTAAACTTTAACACGAGAAAGGAAATGAAATTGGTTCATGCCTTGCCTTGTGTTCGCCGTTGTTCCTTTTTAGTTGAATTGGGTAAAAATCCTTGTGTTCGCCGTAACGCCGTTAGTTATGTTTAGTTGTGGAGTAGAAGTTACTTCGCATTAAATTTCTTACTCTTAAGGTAGATTAAAATAATTATGTTTAGTTGAAGTTTGATGAATTCACATCCTTTCCGGTACCGTAATAGGAATTTTTTTACAATTATTGGATCTGGACCGTTCTTTTAACTTGGCACGAATCTCAAAGTCCAATAATCCTGCGTTAGCCCGAATCTCAAAGCGGCTGAGAGTTAATCTCAAACCGTAAAGTGAAGGGAATCTTTTACAGTAATGGAGAGGATACTTGTTCGAAGTTTGATGGAGTAAGCTCATGAAGAGAGAAAAAATTATAACATGGTGTTACTTTAACTGCGGGACCCACATGTGGGGTAAGTTACTTCACTTAGAGAAGTGGAGTAATTTAATCCGGATACTCAAATGTTACTCCATCTTACTTTTTCAAATTTACTCCTCGTTTGTCCTCGTTTGTCTCTTTAAAAGTGAAGTAGAGAATTTATTCTACCACTTACTCCATAATCAAACATGATTTATTTGGATAGTATAGTGTTAAACTTATTTCTGTATCCATATTTTATTAAAAAAATATAAATACGGATACAAATAGATGACAGTCTCACTACCAACTTCGAGGCGGCCGATCATTTTTGGGTCAATCTGGTACTTCAGAAGGGAACTGACGACTGTCAAGCTACAATTCATACAATAGACAGATGTTATAATTCAAAATTAAAATATATGTATCTTAAACAAAAACTCATAAAAAGCGGATAATTGACGAATTATAGATATTACTAATAAACATGCATGTATAGACAATACAAAATTTTATAAAAAAAATGCATATATTTCAACAAAAATAAAAAATAGAAGTTGAGGTGCACAAATAAAATTTTTGACAATTTGACACCATACTATAATTATAAATAAAAAAATTTAACATCTACTTTGTTTCAATTCAGTTAACTTGGGTTATACGGATATCAATATCTCTACTCGAGTAGAACTTGGGTGTTAACCTCATTTTGATAGTGAATTACGTAGAATTTTGACTTAGGTTTTGTCATATTTTTTCACATTTGTGTTCAATTAATTCATGAAAAAGGTTGTTGTTGTCCTACTTTGTGTTTTAGTGCATGAATCATGTTTTGAGCTATTTTACATCATTTGGAGCAAGAATCGGGTCGATCGGAAAATCGCAGCTCATTGACTAAGGCTCTGGTACCGACCGTATTAGCCAATACAGACCAGAGCCTCAGTCTTTGGTCCGAATACGCATTAACTCCCTCAGCGACTTAGTGGGAGTACGGCCGTACCCGAGATCAGATAACTTGAACTCCACTCATCTCTAGGCGCCCCTTCAGTCCTATTTAAGTCATATGGACTGAACAAAAAATCATATTTGTATCTTTGGTGTTTATATTTTCTTAAGTAAGAAGAGAGGAGTGTGTAGAGACTAAGTAGGAGAGTACTTCGTGTATAATTGTATTTTTCTCTTATCTCTTTGTAAACATGCAATTCAGCAGCTAAGTTTAGATTCTTAGGGTTGGCAGTAAACCTTGTTACTCATGATTCTTTGATATATACTTTTATTTGATCATTGTTTAGTCTTTTGTTGTTCGATTATTTTTGCGCTTTATGTTCTATCTTACTTGATTTTGCTTGTTAGTCTAGACCATCATGTGATGGTCACACATGTAAGTTAGTCATCTTTGAACTAATCGAATTGGGATAAGGTAGAAGAAAAATACTAGATTAGTAGGGGAAACTTTAACCGGAGATACCATTAATTGGATCAATAAAAGTACACATGGGAGTCTCAACATTCGCAAATGAAAATCGCATTGTCGTGTCTTACCATGGGGACACCCAACATGACCAAGATAATAGGGTGACGTATCTAACAGTGAAGTCTAAATTATTTGGGCTAGTCACAGATCTCCTTGCACTAGTCAAGACAAGCCTTAACGGGATCTCTCGATTAGTAGGGTGAGTGCTAGACGAAAGCGGTAATTACTAAATTGGATTAGAAACCCTCATACAACAACAGAAAATCAACATCAAATAAGATAAGAATCAAAGCAGATTGAAGTAACAATGGCGGCCAAAATCCTAAGAATTCACATATTATCTTTATTTTACTTACTTTTAATTTTCGCCAAATACATTGATAAAAAACAACAATTCTTTGATTTCAGATTTTGTCTAGCCTTTCGAAAGATTGTGATTAATCGCTCAAGATTTTAAATCTTATTCCTTGAGGATCGTCACTCGTTTATATTACTCGATAGGAATATGCGCTTGTAATCTGACTCGATAGCAAACCGGATTATAAATTTTATTAGCCTCATCAAGCATTTTGAATTAACCTGAAACGTTGAATTCAAACTGTTGAGAGATCTACTCCATGAGTGATGCATTTACATATCAATTTATAAATTTTTGAAATAATTTATAATGAACTTATTATTAACTTATTAACTTTTTTTAGCACTTGACTTTATACTAAATTAACTCGAAAAATTATGAATTTGACATATAAACGCATTACTCGTAAAGTAGATTTTAACAGTTTAAACTCGTCATTTAAAATCATTCCTGTAAATTTTTGAGTTAAACTGATCTAGAAGTCGGTGATTTAAGAACACTCTAATTCTACTCCTATAATTCTTCTTTTTTTACAAAGGATAAATACATTCTCCAGCATATATTTGATGGTAAAATTCCAATTCATAGCTTGGAGGTGCATGAAGAGAAAATGCCTTTAGTTAAAAGACAAAACAAGGGTCTTGACTTATGAGCACTATAGCAGAGATCTGTTCTGTCATTTCTTTTACTTTATTTTTGCTTTTGCTGGAGAGCATTCACTGTTTGTGTTTCTAGAAAATTTTGAGCCTGGCCTATTTAAAGAATCTGAATTCTTATGTCAATTTCTTTGTGGCAGCTTTTACGACAAAGAAAAATAACATGAAAATAAAAAGTAAAAATAACATGTCAATTTCTTTTGCTTTTTTAAATACCCTCGAAAATTAAAAATAAACAAATACCCTCCAATTTTAAAATTTTCGAAAATTACCCCGACCACTCCACTGTGGGGCGGTTCTCTTTTTCTTTTTCTTTTTTTTTTACTAAAATTGAAGAGTAATTGAGTAGTGAAAATTGTTCATCAATTAATTTTTTTAATGATTGATATTAAATTAATAATATAAAACCCTGACAAAATGACAGAACAAAAATATATTGTATTAGTTCAATTAAAAACAATGAGGAACATTCTTCTTTCAGACGGATGTATATGAATGCTCCAACAATTATACACGGTTTTATTATCTGTGTGTGATAAAAGAAATATAATATTTTCTTACGTCATCGATCCGTGTCTTCCTGTTATAATGCATCTCTATCTATTTTTTGTAAGTCATTTCTCTCATTTCTAAAGCACCTGTAGGTTGTACATGTATTTATCTAAGACATCTCTCGTAAAAAGACAAGGTTAGGACAAGAGATAAGGCAAGAGAAACGATATATTCACTAAGAAAGCGAAAAATAACGACGAAACTTCAAATGGCCATAAAATGGAGCTCGAGTGTCTGGTTTCAGCAAATGACCACTTTTCGGAAAGCTTGCGAGAAGATGCATGCGTCAGTGATTTCTATGTTGTTTTTGAAAATTTGGAATTGTAAAAAAATCAAAGGAAGATCCTCAAAACTTGAGTTGAAGTTTCCGATTAAGTTTTTCATTTCTCATATTCAATATTTTTTGTCTTTTACCATACTTCTTCTTAGATATTGTTCATGTAAATGTATGAAGTCTCAGATCTAGAATTTTGTTTTGTTACATTTTCATTTTTTTTAGTTAGAATGTTATTCATGTAACTAATAATGTGTGATACTTTTTTCTAGACACTGTTTATTTAAGTGTATAAAGTATCAAATCTGGAGTTGTTTTTTTGTTATATTTTTATTTTTTAGTTTAAATTTATTCATGTAAATGTTTTTATTTTAAAATTTAGTTTAGTGTTTTTGGTATTCATATCAAAGATATGCTATTTAAAAAAAAGACAATTGATGAGATTTAGTTTAGTGTTTTATCAAAAATTTAGTTTACTGTTTTTATTTTGAGATTTTTCAAAAAAAAAAAAGAGTGAACCGTCCCACAGTGGGGCAGTCGGGGCATTTTTTGAAATTTTTAAAATCAGAGGGTATATTGTTATTTTTTATTTTATTGAGGGCACTAATAAAAAAAATTGGCTCTTATCGACTTGAAAATTACTTATTTTCCTCACTATAATAATATCATATTTATCCTTCTAAATTTTAAAATTTACAAATTTATCTAATTTATTGACTTTTTTTTGTTATAACTCATTTCAAATTTATAAAGTACCCGTTTTATTCTTCTAACTCATTTAAACTTTATCTAATTTATTGATTTTTTTTTTGTTATAACTCATTTAAAATTTATAAGTATCCAATTTATTGACTTTTTTTGTTATAACTCATTTAAAAAATATAGTCAGTGTATGAAAGATATTCCATCTTCTAACAAATCGATTTTTGAGGACAAATGGTCTATTTTTCTACTTGTGATGATACGAATTGACATTTAGGCATATATTTGTGTTTGCGCCATTAGTAAAAAAATAAATCATTTGCTCTCAAAACCAACCAATTAGAGGACTGAATATTTCTCTTACAAATAAAATGGTAAATTAGATACTTTATAAATTTAAAATGAGTTTTAACAGAAAGGTCAATAAATTAAATAAATTTGTGATTTTTTTGAATTTAGAAGAATAAATATGATAGTTTAAATTTCAAAAGGCAAAATACATCATTTTGAAAATTTTGAGAGAGATACATGATATTTCCGCTATGAAAAATTACACTACCGCAACACAAGATAGGATCCTTGTAGCTACTAGTAGGTGTCTAGTACTGACAGTGGAGCCCACTATGAGAAGGCGATTAGGACATGACGCATCTCTTTTAAACTTGGCCCCCCAGCTTTGAGGCAATAATTCAAATAGGTCCAAGACATCGACTAGGTGACAATATTGAAATATATATAGTAGGCTTTAAATGCTGACAATGGGGACCACGAACAGTCAACAAATCTTAGAAACCCATGTAGAATTATGGGTGGTAAAAGTAAAAAAAAAAATGGAAAATTAGTTCTTGAGAAATTACGAAGCTGTATATATAATCTAAAATTAGATGAGGTTATGGTAACATGCATAGCGCATATTGATCCATACTACGGATCAATATTTTTGTTTTTAATGTTTAAGAGTTGACATGAACTGTTCAGCGTGATTTCCGTATGAAAATGCACTTGCAAACAGGGGCAGAGTCAGAGGTTCAAGGTATTGCAGTCAAACACACATCGGAGATCAATCTTATAAATAAATTTTCAAATGTCTACAATTCAAACAACAGACCCAAGTCAAAACTTATTAATGCAATTTACCTATCAAAATTTCGTTGGAAATTAAATTTTTATATATTTTTACCATTTTTCTGATAATGAGAAAATCTATGATACTGGAAGTCTATATATAGATGATTTTTTTTCTATCATAAAATGGTTAAAAAAATATTGAAGCATATAGATTTTAGGTCTTCAACAACATAATGCATGAGTTGTTTGAATTGGTCATTTGGATTTCAACATAATGAGTCGTTCGAAAATTAGATACGGATATTCAATATCTGAATATCCGTGCAGATATGTATACGGATATGGTTTTAAATTTTAATTATTCGTATCCGAATATATATATGAATAGTAGATATATATTATATAGTTTAATATATATTATAAAAAAATTTATGTTTTTCACTATTATAAAAAGTGGATATCCGTACCCGTATCTGTTTAATATCCGATCCATAACTGCATCCGTCTAATATCTGATCTGTATCCGTATCCGAAAAATAAAAACGGATACGGATATGGTTTTACCACTATCTGAGTTTGCACCCCTATATCCAGATATACAAGACAAGTATAATATATATATAACAGATAAATGCATAAAATAATAATAATAATAATAATGATCGACTAGTTAGCTGTATAAACGGTAAACAGACCATTAATCGGGCCGTTTAAATGAAAAACAGATGATTAATCGGATAGATCGCTTGATTAGCCGGTTTCATCCGCAAATAGCCTTCTAATAAGTCTGTCCGTAATGGTTTAATCACCTCCTACAATTAAACAGGCGATTAATCAGCCGTTTATACCGTTTTTTACATCACTTGTTTAACATAAGGTACAAAATTAATGACTGTTGTTGCATCGTAATATAATTGAGTTGAGAAAGAAAGAAAGGGGTGGGTCCTTAAATTTGATGGCATCCATGGAATGGGTGACAAGAGAAGAGAAGAGAAGCTTCCTTTGATGGCATCGGTGCATCAAGTAGCTTTGCTTGGAGGCATCACTTTGAGGGTTTATTTTGGCCACTGAGAGTCATGCATTTTGTGTGACATGCAAAAGGAGTTACAGCTAACGAGGAAGGTTGAACTGCCCTTCATGTACGCAAATGACCTCACCTTTTGCAATCATTTGCACATGACATGACATCGGCTGCAAGTAAGCTTAGAGATTGATCGATTCCATTAGTAGGGACTTTTCTTATTTTTAGAAAATAAATAATTGATTTGGCAGCCAACATGCAGATTTTTTTTTTCTCCGAAAATACTAAGAGCATCACTATTAGCACCTGAGAGTAGGTCCGATCTGGTTCGATGGGTTTAATCACCGTCGATTTGTTTTAAGATTTGTTGCGGAATGCTTTAAACTTCGTGCGTGTTTGTTTCAATTTTAGATCGGACGGTCATCATGCTCGTTGAACTTAAAAGTAGGTCCGATGGGCATCGGACCTACTCCGTTCTCCACTATTAGAGTTTCTAACATGACATGGCAGTTTCTAATTTAGTTTCAGAGATGTGGAAGAGTTTATTATTTAGAAACTATGCAGTAATTAAAAAAATATTTATAAATTCCATGCTGACGAAATAATTGGCTTAAATTATTTCTCATTTTTAATTTGTTGCTGACGTGGCTTAATAAAAACTCTAAAATTAATTTTAGGGATGTGAGAGTTAGAAATTTTAGAGACTTTAATTTCTAAAAAGTAGTTAACAGTTATTTAGAAACTCATTTGAATTGCTCGAATGTAGATGCTAATAAGGATCGAATCGGTCCATTCAATTTGGTACCGCACATAACTAGCGACATAGAAGATTCTTAAACAAGGTGCTTTTTTTTTTGTTTTTTAGTAAAATAATTTTTTTTGCTGTTTTTATATTATTATTATTAATTCTAATATTATTTGTTTATATGTGTATTGTTATAATATTAGAGTTATTAATAATACATGTATAAACAAACAAATAATATTAGATTATTAACATACTAATGCAATAGCATTAATAAAAATAAAAAAATATTTTTCACTAAAATTATTTATCTTACAATTAATTTATATATATATATAACCTAAAAAAAGAGGTAGACCAAACTAATACTCGATCCAGGGAAGACCAAAAATTTGGTCCGGTCCACTCTGTGTATGGATCTTCTGTGTTGGTAGTTGCAGGGGCGGAGGGGGACAGCTACTTCTCCCTGGATTTTGAAATTAAGTAGAACATACTCGATACCACTTTGCTCCTCTCTGAAAATTGTTTTGCACCTCTCTGGAACTGAAAAGCTTGCCAGACCAGTTCAAAAGCACTGTTAATAAGAAACTTTATTGTTTTATAGAAATTTTATAGAAATTTATGAATCCGGACCAACTTTTTTGTTTTTTAATATGTAAAATGATATTATTTTGTTATTTTTTATTATGTAAGATTAATTATTTTTATTGTTTCTTATTATGTTGATTGTTTTTTTTATTTAGTATTCGATTAGTTAATGGGTTTGAACCCTATAAGCTATTTTAACCCAATTTCTACCTCTTCTTAACAGAAATTCTGCGTCTGCCCTTGAGTAATTGTGTGCATGTTCAAGACTAGATAGACCGAACCAAATTTTCGGTCAATTCTAGCTTGGACTGACAATTTGGTCCGGTCCTTATTATTTTTGGAGGAAAAATACAATCAATATGTCCTGACAATTCAATTTTTTATTTTCTAAAAATAAAAAATCCATTAGAATTTATTGAAAAAAACTGAATTATTGTTTATATTGGGGGATTTATATCCATGTGGCCAAATTTTTGCGCAAGGTTTAGTTGTCAACATAATTTAATAATCTAATTACACAATTAACAAAATAATAATTGCGCGATACATTTCAATATTCATTTAATCAGATACCGCATAAATTAATTTTGACCCAGTTTAAAATTTTGTTTGGGTACCTGTAAAAATATTGCTACGATTTAGTGCAAGTTCAAGCCGGATGATTATTTAATTGAATTTAGGGGAAATAAATCTGCTGTTATTTCGATCCCAACCGTTCAAATTAATCCATGCGTGAATCTCAATGAAGAAAGTTTTTAATGCGCAAATCTCAATGAAAAATCAACGGTTAAGATCTGAATAACAAATTCTGTTATTCCTGACAACATAATTTTTTTTTTTTTCCGAATTTAGGCACCGTCCTATCTAAATAATAAAAAATATATACTGTTTTAATTAGTTGAATTGGATAATTTATAATAAATACTACTAACTAGATTTTCTTTCTGAGTTTCACTCCGAAAAATATATTTATTTTCAAAAAGTTGATTTAAGAAAACAATTGTATAAAGAAAATCTTGCATTCAGAAAATTTAGGTATCTATTTAAAAATACTAGAGATTTGTACAACATAAGAAATAAAATCCAACGGAGAAAATTTTGAAAATTTTAATGCTACAGATATCAGTTTTTAAAACATATTTAATTTATTCTAAACATCATTTTTTTTAATAAAGATTGGAGATCAAGCCATCAAACTATTTAATGCTCTTATTATTATAACAAATGATTTCTCTCATTCAAGTTTCGAACTCAAGATTAAGCCACCCAACTATTTAATACCCTTATTATAACAACAAATGATTTCTCCCATTCGGGTTTCCAATTCATGACCTCTCACATAAAGATCATGTATTCTTGCTACTATACCAAAAGCTAGTTCTTTGTTCTAAACATAATTGAAACAAACTTGAATTTATTATTTGGGGGAATTTCACGTATACCCCTCAAAAACTTGAAAATTACGTATTTCTCCTCTAAACTTTGAAATTACGTATTTCTCTCTCTAAACTTCAAAAACTCAAATTTATCCATTTTATTTTTTTTTATATTAAAACTCATTCTAAATTTATAGAATATCCATTTTACCCTTTATTAAAAACATAAAAAGTCCATCAGACTCAAATTGAATATGAAGAGTTCCTCTACCATCCGATCCACACGCACGCATTAAGATCTGTGCGTGTAGCTTCAATATATGTGTGTGTTGGCTTTAAGATTCGTGTTGATCTAGTATGCATGAATTTTAAAGCAATTTCGATCCACGCGCATCGCATTAAGATATGTGCACATCACTTCAATATATGTGTGTGTCCACTTTAAGATTCGTGTTGATCTAGCGTGCACAGATCGTAAAGCAGTTCGAACAGTAGAGGAACCCTTCAGATTCAAATTGGGTATGATGGGTATTTTATGCTTTTAATAAATGGTAAAATGGGTATTTTATAAATTTAGAATGAGTTTTAATATAAAAGAATAAAATGGATAAATTTGTAAGTTTTTGAAGTTTAGAGGGGGGAATACGTAATTTCAAACTTTGGAGGGGGAAATACGTAATTTTGAAGTTTTTGAGGGGTATACGTGAAATTCCCCCATTTTTTTTAATACTACAGATAAAAAATTGAAGAACCCTCATTGAAAAATGAATGTCGAGGTAAACATTTGGCGCTCGGGAGCGGGACGCGTCCGATAAGCATCGGACTCAAATCAGTCTGATGCTCGTTCGGAACCGCATGATCGTTCATGATTGTGTGTGTTGTTTCAGTATACATGTTATTTCAATATCCGTGAGTATCAAGCGCACAAACATTATGAAATTAATCAGACGGTTCCGAGTAAGCATCGGATTGATATTTGAATCCGATGCCCATCAGACGCGCCTCACTTCCTTGACGCTCTTCTTTAATATTTGTGCCAAAAAAGATCAGACGGTTCGGTCCGGATCTAAACTCAAATATAGCTTTGTTAGCTGTTCCGCTTGTTCAGTGGGCCGTACGGGCTTTTCTAAAAAAAAGTTGGCGGCCGTACTGAAATGAGACGAAGGTCACAATCTTTTGTTTTGAAGCTCATTTGGGCCACTTTTGTCAAAACTTCGGCCCAAAATCTAAAAGCAAAGTACAAGCTAACTTTTATGCGATATTATTTGTTCACAGTGATCTAGTTTTTCAACATATTTTCTCTCTTTGTTACGCAGTTTAAATGGGAAGAATCCAACCTAAATTTTCATCTTGACAAGTATCTAATTACATGAAAGCCTGTTTACAAATTTTATTTATCATGCCAATAATAAATCCCTCCTCTTTATTATTAATTTTATTGGTATTTAAGTTGGTGGAGTATCTTGTTATGTGAAGTTGCCATTTTTGCCTAACACTGTACCAGTACCAGTACCGATGTAAACAAAAGAGCGTTATATACAAGCATTGCATTTTCCCCAAGGATAATTTACTTTGCAATGAAACTTCCAAGCATGATGAGAACCGCCCATTAAAGGGGCTTAGCATTGGCAACTTGATACTTTTAGTTTTAGCACCTTTTCAATGGAATCTTGCAAGGAAAACAAAGATGGCTAACCAATTATTCAAAAGCTACTCGCCTTTTCAATCATCCAAGTATCACTATTACTATTATTTGGCTCTTTAATTATTCCCTATTTTGATACAATATGGACCGGGGTGTTCATCGGTTCGGTTCGGTGGAAACCGAATCGAACTAGGCAAACCATAATAATAATTCGGTTTCTAAAATAGAACCGAACTGAACTGATTTAATATTGCAACCGAACCGAACCGAACCAAAGTTTTATTTCGGTTTGTTCGGTTCAAACCAAAATATATTAATTTTTTATTTAAAGCAATTGATTTATAATAAACCGAAGTATATTAAGAAATAAACCGGGTATTAAGAAATAAACCGGGATTAAAAAATAGACTAAAGTATTTAAAGCAATTGATTAAGAAATAAACCGGAGCGGTCCGGACCAAATACATAATATATAAAAGTTCAGTCAGTTCGGTTATTTTGATTTTGAAAATTTCCAAACTGAATTGAACCGAAATTATAATTCGGTTTAGAAAAGCAAACCGAACCAAACCAATAAACCAAAAAAACCGAACCATTTGGTCCAAACTAATTCGGTTCGGTTCAAAACCGACTAAACCGAACCCAATGAACACCCCTAAATATGGTGTGGTTTTCATCTTCTTCTTTTTTGCTTTAATATGTTGCAATTCTTAGCATGGATGGATCCATTGTTTTTTTGTTAGTTATTATTAGTTCTTTTAGAAACACAATTAAAAACATTATATTCTTTATCAAAGTTTGGTTTATGATCTTGTAAACACGAACAAAAATAGATTCACCAAAACAATTGAAGACACATTATGTTTGATTCAGGTGCGGAGCCAGACTTTCAAACTATGAAGATCAAACTAAAATAGAAGTAAATCGTATAAAATTTTCATATTAATAATAAGAGTCAATTTAACAACACCCATGACATTTTACTCTAAATTATATAAAAAAATATATATAAATACAAAAAAAAATAATTAAAAAATAGAAATCAATTGAGCCCCATCATTAAAATCGAGATCCAGTGAAGTAATCCAATGTTTGAGTTTTAGATCGGGACCATCCAATTCGAATCCGAGATTATCCATCCCGAAGTGGAGCGCACATCTCGACGATAGATTCGAATCTCGAGACCATCCCGAACGACAGATTTGAATCGGACGGTCTCGATCCAAAACTCAAAAATTAGATTACTTTTAGGGATCCGTACCCCATTCATTGTACATGCATCTGCCCCTGGTTCGGTCTATATATATTTTACATAAAAACAAGGAATAGTGAATGCATATCTTCTTTTGGTTACAACTTGCAATGTTGATTTTGTCTCACTAGAAAAAGATTAGCAGTGCCGTGGGAACTAAAACTATCTAAAAGAGGGCCATCTTAATTGAATGGTTTTTACCATCGAAATAAATTATACCATGGAGGAATTATTCCTCCACAATGCATGGAAGGAAAGTTTGAAAGAAAAGACCCATTGTTCTAAGATACTATTCGGCTTTAAAAGTCTTTTTTTTGTTTCATTAAATCTCTCCAGTATGATGTATGTAGTCAATATTTGTACTAAATTCAAAATAATTGAGATTACCCTTTAAAATAGTTATTATTTTTTTTTTTAACAGTGGTAACCCATCAGTTTCTTTTGGAACTTGTGTAGAGTATATTGGTACCACACTCCGGTACAGTATCCTATATTAAAATAAGAATCATTTTTCCTTGACTGACACCAAATAATTAATTAACAGTTTCTGAATTTTGCCAGAAGACGCACTTATTATCATCTCCCTGCCATCCCCTTTTAACAAATTATCCTTAGTTAGGATCTTTTCTCTAAACCAACCAAAGAAAAGGTCTAATATTTAATGGAATTAAGAGGTCAATTTGGGTCCGATGCCCATCCGATCTGCTTTAAGATTCGCATCCGCAACTTTCGCGTCTGCTTTAAAATTCGTGCGCACGAATCTTAAAGTGGATCGGACGGTCCTGAAACCCATCGGACCCAAATTTGAGTCCGATGGGCATTGGACCCAAGCTGTTCTCTGGAATTAAAGCTTGTCAATGTTATGCTAGGTTGATCAACAAAGATATTGTAGGTCGCATTGGCAATGAAACAAATGGACGAGACATGCCAGCATAAGGCACAGTTCACTTTGTAACAGGCCTGGGTAAAACCCAGCTTTTCAACAATTATTTTTCTCAGTCCTCACCCTTTTGCTGGTATATATTGTTTTTTTTTTTTTCCCTCTTGAGTCCTCATAACATAGAATTTCCATACCTTGTCTGATCTTGTGCTTAACAGTACCTGACTTAACTTAAAAGCATTTGAATTTTAGAGTGCGCACATAGTAATGACGGAATCTCGGGCCAAATAAGCTTAATTATGTACTGAACTGTTAACTATTTATATGGATTGCACTGTACTGTTCAATTTGTTCTCATCTACAGTTAAAGACGGGGTAGTATGCACGGTGTTTTATGCTGTTCTGATCATAATAGTTATAGGTACCAAAGATGTGTACTATAGTTTAGCTCCCGGCATTGACGAGTTAGAAAAGCATATGAACGGTAAGACACCATATAACACCTCTAAATAACTACTAAATATCATGTCTATCAAAATTAGCAATAACATTGATGAATAAAATAGAACTAACCTACTTGTTATCTCCTTGAATTGCATATCTCAGGTTATCAAAAATATAGAAAGTTCTGTTGTAAACACCACAAAAAATAAAAGCTGTGTATTTTGGAAGATGCACTTGACAAAATAAGGTAAAATAGGTTAGGAGATTTAAACAGATGAATATCATTTAATAGGGGATGCTTAGTAAAACAAATTGGTTTTTGTGAGTTATGATCTTAGAAGAGAATCCATTACCACTTGATCTTTTTTTTTTTTTTTTTTTGAGGAAAACCACTTGATCTTTTTAGTAGGAAGCAGCCGGTGGAGTTTACAAGTACTCCAAATGTTTTACTTAAAGAGAGATTCCAAGATACCGAGGTCATGTCTTGTATAGGATTTCTCATTTATTGGGTTATCTTTTACTTTAGAGAAACCATTTTTTTGTGAGGAGGGATCAAGTTACAACAACCATTTTTTTCATTTTCAAAGTCCAAATCGTCGATCCAAACCATTCAACATGATTATCTAAATAAAATGTGCTTGCAGATCAAATTTTACATTTTTTTGAATTTTTTTACTATTGATTAAGATGGGTACAAAATTCAATGGTCTGAATATGACTATTTTTTGTAAAATATTTAATAAATAGTAAAAAAACTCAAAAAAATGTAAAATTTTATCTGCAAGTACATTTTATTGTGGAGATCATGTTGAACGGTTTGGATCGACGATTTGGACTTTGAAAATGAAAAAAATGGTTGTTGTAACTTTGTTGTAACTCAAATTTGTTGTAACTTGATCCCTCCTCTTTTTTTGTTTACATCTTTACTATTTACAGAATACAATGAAACTAAAGAATAAAGAATATAATGAAACTAAAGAATTTTTCGTTATGTGCACAAAAAGTGGTTTGGATAATCTAATTCTTCTGGCAATCTTATCCCTCTTTTCTATTGCTTGATACCAGATACCTTCTTTATGTTGTGTGAATAGTAGCAATTATTCGGTTTCCCTCCAGTTTTACAGAGTTCACTTGATAGTTCTAAGTATATCTAAAACTGTGTACATTTCAGGCCAGATATTGAGATGATTTTTGATTGAGCAACTACAATAAAGGTTGTTAATTAATAATAAGTGATCTAAATCATTTGATCTAAAAAAGACAGTCCAGATGTGCAGGGAACTACACCATGATACCTGGGCAATAGCCAATAGGAGATGAACCAAAACCCTATTCTGAGATCATATTTTCAATTGAACTTTAAGCTCTTATCTCTCTTGAAAGATACCATCCCCCAAGTTGACCTCAAAATTCTCTCCATTGTCCAAATCAGAGGATAAGATGCTGCGATCTTCTTATATTTCCTGCAAGTGGGATTGCATGGAACAAGAGCCTGGACATGTGTCTTCCACCTCTCTCTTTTGCATATTTACCAACACTCTTCTCACGCTATTTTCTGGTTCCTCTCAGTCCCCTTTTGGCCTTTTGCCAATTTTTCGAGTAATTTGATTAATTCTCGAGAAGATGCATATCACTGTTAAATCACTATCTGCAGTAAAAATAATTCAAAATGTGCTCATAGTATTCCACGCTTCACTTTCAAGACTTTCGAGAATCCAACCGACATTATTCTTTCAACTACAGAAACCCTTCAACACAATGTAAAAAATGTCGGGTTATTATGTTCTTGCCTTATATAATGCAGCTCATGCATGATTCTCTCTCCCTCCCAAATCACATAAAGAGCTCCTTAGAGGATTTCGGTGGTTTTACCCATCAAACTTAGATGAACAACAAGAAAATGAGGTTTTATGATCAGACCAACTACGAAACATTGGATAATTATTTTCACGAAAATTCAGATGAGCCCAAGTTTTACCCAAATTCTGTTTCTCCAATTTCAAGTCGTAGCGGTTCCAATCTTGCAACCTTTTATGCTGCTGAAAGATTCATGGCTGTACCTGAATTTGATCATCAATTTAGATCAATCCCTATGTTTGGTAAATGTCCACCGAAACCAATAGAAGCAGATTCAAATGGAATTATTTATCCAAATTTCTGCGATAATTTTATGAGGTCCTATGAGAGAGATGCACTGGAGTCTGTGCCAAATAACTCTTTGAATGGAAATGGAAGTTCCATAAATATGTTTTCGTCCGAAGATGCACGCATGGTTTTCCAACAAGGGTTTCGTCAACCTTATGTAAGTATATTTATAATCTTCTCTGTTTCTTCACTGCGCCGAAACACTTTTTTCTACTTCTTTGCTTGATTCTGAAAAATGAAAATCATCAGCTTTATGAGCAAAAGGAAACTTATGTTTCATTCATATATAGCTCACATGGATAGAATTTTCATTTGTTTTAATGCCTGTTTCAATGAAGAGTGGATCAAATCCATTCAGTTCTGTCGGAAGACCAACTCTTATGCACCAAAGGGAGAAGAAGTTAGCGGGACCACCGATAGAGATCTCCATTATGTCGCCCAATGTTTCATCCACTTCCTCTGTTGTACCAAATAAAATACGGATTAGGTGGACTCAAGATCTTCATGAACTGTTTGTTCAATGCGTGAACCAGCTCGGTGGTGCTGATAGTAATTTTTTCCCTCTATTTTTCACCTCTATTGTAAAAATTACGTACTTGCACCATTACAAACCGTGACAAGATTTCTTGACATCTTATTTTCACTCTCATGTTGGGTATTACATGTTCTCTGGTTACCAATAATTTAATGGTCTGTACTTATAAAAGTAAGAAAATTTAACATGCTTATATATCAGTATAATTTGTTTGTGATGCAGAGGCAACTCCAAAGGGTATTTTGAAACTGATGAACATGGAAGGATTGACCATTTTTCATATCAAGAGTCACTTGCAGGTACTTGATAATTCTTAATGCGAAGTTTGCAAAACTACCACGTGTTATTCCAAAATTCCAAGAACTGATGTGGCCAGAAGTTGCCTAAAGAAAATGGGTAGGACAGTAGGATCAACTTGTAATTAACAATAAGCCATCAGAGTCCACTTGCAAGTTGACATACTACAATTCTTATTCTTTTTATTTGAATCAAAATATATAAAAAGAAGAATGACTTAATTTTGCACATTTTGTACTGAATTCTTTTATTTTAATTTTTCACAGAAGTACCGTACTGCTAAATACATGCCAGAATCAGTAGAAGGTAGATCTTTACCGCTCATTCTTAATCTTGCATCCATTTCTCCTTTTGTAAATCAAGTCTGCCAGTACATCAACTGATCCTTGTCCTTTTGTTTGCTCTCTTGGTTTGTGTTCAGCAAAAATGGAAAAGCGAGCGCAGATTAATGATAGGTACATATCACCACCGGTATTAGAATGTTGTATGCTTATTTCATTAATCTCATCTTCATTATAAATATAAATTTATTATTCGATTCTTGAGCTGTTTGAGTTTGAATGTGTTTTTTTTTTTTTCATATAGTGGCATAGAAATTACAGAAGCACTACGAATTCAGTTGGAGGTACAAAGGCGACTTCACGAGCAACTTGAGGTATATATATATTTCTTTGAACTTATGGGCTTGTGGGCATTCCCCATTTATTTTACACATTTCAAAACAGTAACAAAATTCCCTTTTTATCCTTTCAATTTTCTTGAAAGAATTTGTCCTTTCAATTTTATTTCCAGCATTTTTTAAAGTCGTAAGTTGGGTCATAATTAGGTCCAAAGAAATTTGCAATTGAGGATTGAAGAACAAGGAAAGAAGCTACAACAAATATTTGAAGAGCAACTCAAAGCGAGCCGGAATATGATCGAATCACAAAGTTTGGATTTAGATGAAACGGAGACCATAAATACTGGTAATGGGTATGAAAACACAAATTTCCCTTCCAAGAAAAGTTAGATAAATGCAAGACATAATGCTGGGTGCATATTAGTGAGATTTTAGCTAAAGGAATTGTTGTAAAAGGTTCTAGAGTGCACTGTAAAATCTGAACTTGTATGAAAACTATACTAATATGTTCAAAATTTATATCATCGTATCATTGTATCATCATCATCATCACTGATTTTTTATGGGATTTGACATGGATTTATAGAAACTTGTTTGTTAGAAAAATTGTAATCAGTACAAACTTGAGGTTGTATACTTCAAGTCTCTCCTTATTCTATCTAAACTTCCTCTATAGTTGGAAAAGCTTTAAATTTCCTATCATCTTTTTGCCTATGGAGGAGCAATGATACCTGCAAGAGTGAAGGAACCATCAGTGTGTGATTAACATCTCAAGACAAACACAAATTAAGATGAAATAAACAATGTCAAAATATATTTTTCTTTTTCGTTACAACTGTTTTTTTTTCTTTCAAAAGAATAGCAAGGTGACTCGTTTACTTACATGGATCAAAGTTAGCTGCACACTTAGCTGGCAGCTGCATAGCCAAGCTGCGGTCTAGGCCAGCAATTTGTGGCCCGTTGATGAGCATGCAAAGGCACGGTTGACCAAGCACCTTCAGTGCAGTGCAACAAGACTCACTTGGTGGCTCTGCACCAAAAGCCGCAACCGCTGGCCGGCACGGCATTAGCTGAAGCACCGAGCCAACGAACGTGCTACCACACAGTTGGCCCATTGTTGGTCCCGTAAAGCTCAAAAATAGAACGGCTAGTATGAGTACATTCAGTAGGTTTACTCTAGGAGGCTTGGTAATTAAGGATTTCATTATTCTGAAGAAATGTTTTTGATTGTTTCAGGAAAATATGTGATTAGGTTATATATAGAGGGGGGGGGGGGGGGGGGAGAGAGAGAGAGAGAGAGAGAGAGAGAGTGGTGAGGACTGAGGCATGGTCATCATGGAGTTAACATGGTACTTGTTTGGTGATAAGGGTGATTTGTGTGTACCCTGAATAAGTGAGTCAGGATTGAGGGTTAGGTTTACAATAATCTAGGACCTCTACAACCTTTACTAACATCTAAGAACAAATAGAGCTCTGAAATGCAACTCTGTCAAAAAGTTGATCCCAGAGTTGTAGTCTTCAGATGGTGTGTAGGTGTGGCCTGACAACATTGGTTGTGGCATTATCTGAGCCATTCGAATTAATCAATCACAACCATCCAAATATAATAATTTATAACAGGGGTTGTGTTTTATTAGATTCACAATGATCAGATTATCTAATTGTAATTTAATAATGATACAGCAATGCTATCACTGACAGCAAATGCAAGTTTGATGGATTAATTTTATATCCTAAATCCAAAGAGAAAATTCAAAAATAGATAATAATGTTCATTCTTATTTGTTCATGAACCTCCCAAGTGTACTATTCGTTCCTGATATCTTGTTCAAGGCAAATTGAGCTATGACACGATAGCACGGTTCATCAATCAGGGATAAATCAAAATAAAGTTGCTCAATCTGCTTTTTTAAAAATGTTTACAAAAAAAGGGGTTCAATAGCTCATGGTTTTCACTTTCCAGTGGGAGACGAGTTAATTGTTGATCCGACAAATTGAGATGAGTACGTGCAAATCACAGATAAATGAAGATTCAAATGGAACTAAATTTGCCTTGAAATTTGTTTATGCTTGAGGAAAATAGAATCAAGGAGAACCAGATTCCAAAAAGATATTTATACTGTTATGACAGTAACTTACGTGCTTTCTATACTGGACATATCCAGTTTCGTTAACGTTTTCCACCCAGTTGACATATATTTTGCAATTAGTTAGACATCAACATCAGGTATTCAGGTGCATGAAGCATATTTTGAATAGCTTAGTGATTCTTTCCACACATTTTCAAGATATGGATCTAAGATCGAGGGCCTTCTGGAGTGGTAGTCGGAACAGAATATAAAAATCTTACCTCAAAAAAGGTACAGTTGTTTCTAACAAATATGCAACCCCTGGTTGATCCTGACCAGGTAATGTTACTCCAGTATTCATGTCTATTAGACTGAAATTAACATTATGTATGACAATGGTACTTGGAATACACTGTTTGACATATGAGTTAGTTGCCATAGTTTCCAAAAAAGGTACAGTTGTTTCTAACAAATATGCAACCCCTGGTTGATCCTGACCAGGTAATGTTACTCCAGTATTCATGTCTATTAGACAGAAATAAACATTATGTATGACAATGGTACTTGGAATACACTGTTTGACATATGAGTTAGTTGCCATAGTTTCCACAAAGTACCAAAATGTATAGTCGATCAATATGCAAACATGCAACAGTGAACTGAAAGTACACAAAACAGCCCCGTCTTAATTCATTTTCGTTTTACCTATACATCATGTTCAATGACACCTCCTCACCCCACCACCTATCCCTCCCCAATCGGACTTAAGCTACATTACAAGCTTCGCCTCACCACCACAAAAAAAAAAAATTAACTTCAACCACCAAAAATTGGGAAATGGAAACACAAAACAAGAAAAATTACTAAAAAGTTACAAAGACGAAATTGCCAAATCTAAAAAGAACAACAATTGCTCTTGGATGGCGTACCAGTATGATCCTGGCCTGACGATACATCAATATTCGTACCAGCCAACAGATTGGTGCCTTCAGGCTCATCCTCACGGCCTGCCAAAGCCTTCTTGCAATGGGTCTTGTATATCTCCGTCAGAACAGTCAGGAATGCGGTCTCCACATTCGTCGACTCAAGCGCTGATGTCTCGATGTAGAAGAGGCTCTCGCTTTCTGCAAACTCCTTTGCTTCTTCAATTGAGACGGCCCGCTGGGTCACCAGGTCAGACTTGTTGCCGACAAGGATGACCGCGATGTTTTTGTCGGCATGCTCCCGCAGCTCCTCAATCCATCGTACTGTGTGCTCGAAGGTCTGTGGCTTTGTGATGTCATACACCACCATGGCCCCTACCGCACCGCGATAGTATGCACTCGTAACAGCACGGTACCTGTGTTTTGGATATGAAATTGTGAAGCTAAGAGTCTACAAAAATTATTGTTTGGTTGTTGATTTGGAGTTCCTGAGCAGTTGACATGGTAGCAGAGAAAAGAAATTAGTTCAAATTAAACCATGAACCTATTTCATAAATTTCCCAGGTTAGATTCTTGTACACGATGGATTTGCATGTTCAACATTGGCAGTACAGAGAGGACAGAAATTAGATGGCCAAAGCAATCTGGTGAACTAGCCAATGGATACAAGTGACGTTTCAGTTGTAATTGGTACCATTTCAACCCAGCATGTGTAAGTACCAACATAGTGTCATTGGTACCAGTACTTGAAGCATGACTTCATTCACAAAGCCTCAAATAAACTATCAATCAGCTTGATCGCGGAATTTGGTATGAGATATTGCTATTGGTTTGATTTGATCAATAAGAAATTGTACATGATGAATGATACAAGTCGCATAGCAGGTCTGATGCTTTTCCCTTTTTGTGTATATTTTCCTTTTTTCCTTTTTGAGATTTTCTAAACTGATTTACAAGATGATCCGCTACTTTTTTTTTTCCAAAATTAACCAGATTAAGTATTGCTTAAGCACAAGTTCCACTTTCTGCAATTAGTTATCAAAATGAAAACTTGCCGTAGGAGATTTGCACGGCGGGAAGGGGGGGGGGGGGGGGGGGAAGAAAAGAAAAAGAAGAAGTTAAGTACCTTTCTTGGCCAGCAGTATCCCAGATTTGAGCCTTGATGGTTTTCTGATCAATGGTCAGAGTTCGAGTTTGAAATTCCACGCCTATGGTTGCCTTTGAATCCAAACTGAATTCATTTCTAGCGAATCTCGCCAGCAGTTGCGATTTCCCTACAGCTGAATCCCCAATCAAAACAACCTTAAACACATAGTCTACCCGTTGATTCATCTCTCTCTTTCTCTCTCGTTCCCGGTGGCTTCAGGATTTGACTAGAATAACTGGGAATATCGATGATGTAATGTAAGGCTGTAGCCAATGGAATAGAAATATTAACGTTTGAACTTGGAACCGGGACAAATATCCTCCCCGGTACCGTAAAAGAATCCCTTCACTTTACGGTTTGTAATTAACTCCCAGCCGCTTTGGGATTCGGGCTGACGGAGGGGGGCAGTATTATTGTTCTTTGAGATTCGTGCCAAGTTAAAAAGAACGACCCAGATCAAGTAATTGTAAAAGATTCCCTATTACGGTACCGGAGGTGATCTGAATTCCTTGAAACCGATCAAAAAAGAACAAGAGACTTTTAGAGATATCTACTCTCCAGTTGCGTTACTTGTGACGTCTCACATCAGATCTGAACCGTTCGTTTCGCAAACAACGGTCCTTGATTGTATATGAATTCCTGTCTTTTTTTCTATGGATTTGGAATCGGATTGGATGACTTCGGACCGTTTGATTTAAAATTGTGCATCATATTAATTTGCTCTGGATTGTTTAGATGTTGGTTATAGAAGATAGATGCGTCATTTGACGCAGTTCTGTTAGGTCAGAAGTGAGATGCGTTATAACGAAATATTCTGTTATATTGATACATTATTCTGTTGCATTAATATATTACATTATTGTATTAGTTTGAGTTACGACTTGGTCCGTGTGCGTCATAACGAAATAATTTGTATTATAACGATGCAAAATCCTTCGATATTGATTCAAATATCTAAGAAGAAACTATTTTTTGCATCAGAATTCCAACTCTTAAAATCTGATTTTAACTTTTGTTCAAGTTTATAAACAAGATTAAGTAACTTGTTGAAAAGACCTTTTATTTCGTTATTAGTGCTTGTTGTTTTTTCAATAAACTCTATCAATATAGGTATTATTTAGTGGTATGACTTAGTTATGAACTGTGGACTTAGTGCAGTGGTACGAGTTTTTGTCTCTCTTTCATGAGGATACATGTTCAATTCACGAAAATAGCATCTAAAAGATACCGAGATCGGGACTCTTTAATAAAAAAAAAGTAGGGGTACGACTTGGTTTATCTTTGTTGTAAAAGAATACATATATTAAAATACGTTAATGAGAGAGTAGAACTAGGGTGTTCTTAAGTTTACCAAGTCCCTATCGATTTGGCTTCAAACGACGAATTCAAACCGTTAAAATCCATTTACCTCATGCGTCTACATGCAAAAATTTTAAATTTTTGTACTAATTGTTGTCTAGACACAAGTGGTAAAAAAAAATATTCAAAAATAAATGCATTAAAATTAATTTATAAACCTTCTAGTTTTAAAAGCTTGACTTTGTACTAAGTTAATCCGAAAGTTTAAAATTTTCGCAATGAGATAGATGAATTTCAACGGTTTGAATTAATTATTTGAAGCCGATTTGATAGACTCTGGTTCTACTCTCAATGAGATTACACAAAAAGGAAATGACAATATCATAGATCAATTCTTATCAAAGATAATTGTTTTTTTTTTCTAGTAAGGTTTGAAGGTCAGGCTACACAACTATTTAATATCAACAAGAGATTTTTCCATTCGAATTTCGAACCTGCGACTTCTCACATAAAGGGCATTGTCTTTACCACTAGACTAAAAGTCGGTAATTGTTGTTTTTCTCTAAGCTTAATTTTTGAATATTGTGTATTTATATGTCTCTTGATGATAGAGCTAGCAAATGCGTTATTACATTCTCTATGTATATCAATGATTTTGTTGCATATTCCAACAGTAATCACTATTTGGAGGAAAATATTTTCAGAATTCTTGAAATGGAGAGAGTAACAAACTTGACTGGAGAGGTTCATCTCTTCCAGACGAATTAATACGATGGATTGGGCCAGAGCATCCAACACTTTATACGGGCCTGGGTTGGGCCAGAGCATCAACACATTATGACGGGCCTTGTTCGAGCACTTGATTGGAGGTATATATGAGAAAAGGGGAATTTCGCGTATACCCCTCAAAAACTTCAAAATTACGTATTTCTCTCTCTAAACTTCAAAAACTCACAAATTTATCCATTTTATTGTCTTTTGTATTAAAATTCATTCTTAATTTATAAAATACTCATTTTCCCCTTTATTAAAAGCATAAAACGTCCATCATACTCAAATTTGAGTTTAAAGAGTACCTCTACTATCCGAACTGCTTTAAGATCTGTGCACGCTAGATCAGCATGAATCTTGTAGCGAACACACACGGATATTGAAGCGACGTGTACAGATCTTAATGCGATGGGCACAAATTGAAATTGCTTTAAAATCCATGCGTGCTAGATCAGCACAAATCTTAAAGCCAACACGCACATATATTGAAGCTACACGCACAGATCAATGCGATGCGCGTGGATCGGACGGTAGAGGAACCCTTCATATTCAAAGTATGATGGGAGTTTTATGCTTTTAATAAAGGGTAAAATTGGTATTTTATAAATTTAGAATGAGTTTTAATATAAAAAACAATAAAATGGATAAATTTGTGAGTTTTTGAAGTTTAAAGGGGAAAATATGTAATTTCAAAATTTAGAGAGGGAAATACGTAAATTTGAAATTTTTGAGGGGTATACGTGAAATTCCCCTGAGAAAATGATCTGGTATTAAGATACTCTAATCCAGGCTGAGCATTTTCGATGATACCGGACCGCATAGAATACTTTTCACAAGCCGAAATTACTTTGGAGTCTATTTTAAATATAAGTAATCTGCTTTGAGATTCGTCAAAATAAAATAGACGCCTCGTGCTGAATTCTATACCGACGATGTCTCGGAATGGAGAACGGAGTAGGTCCGATGAACACTAAGACTGTTTAATCCGTTTTAAGATCCACACGCACAAAATTTCTACGAGCGTGTACAAATATTAAAGCAGAGTGTATGAATTTTAAAGTAGATCAGACAGTCCAAGAGCCCATCGGACCTAGAGGAATCTCCCTTTGATTTTATTGGCCGCTTCATCATTTCCTTTCACACTAGTTTTAAATGAATACTCGGAACGTCGCACGTCCGAAATTTTTATTAATACCATTTAAAAATAAAAACTAAAACACCACTAAAATTGAAGAATTTAAAAAATAGCAGAGCCTCTAAGTCAATATGCGGCCCATTTTCAGGCCCTCCAAAAACTTAAATATCAGTATATTACAGTGCATTTTTTAGTGTTGGAGGGGCCTCCAAATCAATCTGTGGCCCTACAATAATAGAGCCGTAGCCCAGCTCTCTCTCTCTCTCTCTCTATATATATATATATATATATATATATATATTAACATGATAGTTTTTTTTTTTATAACCAAAGGTCGCTAAAATTCTGATTCATTTTCTCAAAATCAAGGAAATCAACCAAAATTCAAACTTATGTAAAGCTACATTCAAATCTTTAATTAGTTCCTAACCACATTTTTTAGTCACAAACTTTACATGTGAATAATCTCATATTTCCTTAATATTCTATCGAAAATTTAAAAAGTTCCTTAACTTCCTTCTATCTCCTTTAACTTCATTAGTCCTTTAATTCTTCCAAACATTAATTTTTGTCTAACATCTTAATTCCTGGCTGGACATTAAGAACCTCTATTTCTGAATTAAGTTTTCTTAGTATCTATCTACAGATTAAGACAACCGAACATGACTCCTTTACTGGAATTGATTTAATAATGCAGTTATTCTAAATAAATAGACTTTTCAGATTTAAAACGTGAGTAATTTAAAACTTGCATAAAAATCAATAAAAACAAGGGGAGTGCTATTCTAAGGGCACAAATTAAAATATTGAGAGCTAAGAGAAAACTTTCTCAATAAGTACCTATTTTGCCCTTGCGTTCTCTCTTATTAACTAATTAAGAAACACAACTAATAAAGAAAGTGAGAGAAATCTTCCAGGTGATTAATAGCAACGAAGGCCAATAATTTTACCAGCCACTGAAACATGAGAAGTATTGCAGTTATGTCCGATGACTTAAAGTAGCAACCTAAAAAATGAAAAATCATTTTCTTCATCAAATGAAGGGCAATATCCTCACTGATTTAAAATACTCTTTTGACTTTGAAAGAAAAACAAGTACGAAATACTTTGACAATTGGGAAAAGAGTATCAGAGGGAATGAGACAATGAGTGCAGTATGAAAGATATAAAGTTTTTTTTTTGCAATTTAACACCCGTACGCAATTATATCAGTGCAATACCAGTACATCATAGGATAATGTAGAAAGCTCAAATACATTTTTACCAGTACAACTAAGTTCTAAAAATTGGAAACGTGTACCCCTCATAGTCCCATCCTCGCTCTCTGCCCATTTTTGCAATATTATCGGCCAATCCGTTTTGGCCTCTCGGTATATGCCTGCAGCAGATATTCCTATTTACCTTCATTAGTTTCCACACCTCAAGACAGTCCTTGTATGCTCTCCAGTCTGATTTTCTAGGTGGCTGTGTTGCATTCGATATTTTCTCCAGTTCTTTGTTCTCAGTGTAGAAATAGCAATCTGACAAGCCTCGGCTTAGTGCACTTGTTATGGCCATCCTGAGTGCTTTTGCCTCAGCCTGTAAGGCGCAACATGCATGTACCTTCACTGATCTATACATGGTTAGGCATCCCTCTGTAAAGACTGCATACCCCACCCCACCCTACCAATCTGGCGCCCAATATCCATCTACATAACACTCAACTCTTTGTACCGAAAACTGTTCATCCTACCTAGTAGTCTACTGATTCCTTTGTACTAGTGAAGCTGCAATCATGGTCTCTTTTGCGATTTGGGACAGATACGCGTTGAAAGCCTCAAAGGTCGGTTGAACCCTAGCATAGGCTCTAGCATTTCTACATCTTCAAAGGGCCTAGATGATATTTGCTACAGTTGTGAATTGTTCCGAGTTGCAGCTTTCATGCATCATAGTGATTGCCTCTAAGAAATTTTGTGGCAGTGTATCAAACATGAGTGGCAGTGGACCTCCAAACCAGCACATCATATGCTTTTTTCTCAGTCAGGGCATAATACCTTTGCAAATGCCACTATCTACTGTAACACTTCAGAGACCCGAAAGAGCTTCAAAAAAGGCCTCAAAGCAAGAAGAAAATGATATAACTTAAAAAAGTAAGAAATTGAAAAAGAAGAATTAGTATTAGACCATAGTCCAGTGCCTTCGAGACTGTCCATTCTCTAAATCAATCTGCTTTAGCTTGTTAACCAGTTTAGAGAATTAGATAAGAATTTGTGTACTTTGTATTTTGTTTTTTATATTTGAAAATGTTCTTTTACAAATACATATATAGCTGAGCTTATCTTTAACAAAACAAGGCATCTATATTAACTTGGGTTAGACTCTAGGGTTGATTGTTACTGATATGAGCCTTGGTCTGTCAATTTGGTCAATACTTGTGTGATTATGCAATCAATGAAAGAAATATATGCATCCCTTGTAAGTTACAGCAACCCTCATTTTGTGCAATTAGACGACATGGAACCTGGTTAGTAAATAACAATACCAACCTAGCAGCTACTATACTTGGTCCTTGAATCATGAAATAAAGTTTCGATCAATTACCAATTAAATGAAGCAATTAAGCTTGAATTGTACTAATCGAGTTTAATATGCTTCAATCAAACTGAACCATCGAAATGGAACCCTCACAATTTAGCATTACAGAAAATTCAAACTAAATTTGTTGCAAGATTCAACCAAACCTGACCAGCGAGGTACAATAAGAAGTGTCTCAGCAAAGAGGACAGAGGAGGTCGCCGGGAGAGGGATGAGGGAGAAGGAGGCAATCAGGCATGCGCGGAGGAGATTGATATGTTGGGTTTCGTCTCGGCGAGGAGAAGAGAGGAGATAAGCGGGAGAGGGAGAACAGAGGAGGACTCGAAAAAGGAGGGAGGAGGCAGCTAGGCGCGAAGAGGGAGAGGGGTCTGCTGGGGACGCTTACAGATTCCTTTCATCTCATGGAAGGAACATAAGAAACGGATTTAAGTTATTTCCTTTATTAATTTTTGTATTAAATGAGTGGGAGAGAACGTAGAAGGACAAAATGGGTATTTACTGAAAAAATATTTGTTAGCTCTCGAAACTGAAAAAGTTGCCCTCAGTATAGCACTCCCCAAAAACAATGACCGTGTGAGGATGAATCATAAATAGGCGACTAATAAAATTGAATACATAATAAATAAAAACAATTAACCAAACACAATATGACATTAACTTATTGGGTCCATTTCCAAATCCACCCTCTCCATTGAAACGATTCCGGATTTTATGAGGCGAGAAGGGACTAGCAACATATGAGTCGAGTCAAAACATGACATTGCAGAGAAACACCGCATGATAATAGGCAACTGTGAATTCAAACTTCAAAGAGGCGTTTAGTTGGAAACGTGGTCCATGAATTAAATGATGGTCCAAAGGAAGTAAGTGGTCCCCACTGGACGGATCTACTGGCGCAGAGAAAGGGACCTGTCAGTACCCAGATTTTAAAAAGGCTGCTTCGCTTCTCATCTACTCGGTCCCCAACTTCCTCGCTCTCCCTGTCTCCATTCTATTTTATATGATAAACAACCTTTTTCTACTCTCTCTTTAGCGTGCCATTTGTTTTTCTCTAGTGCAATATAATTGCCACGTGGTATGATTTCCTCGGCCAGGATAGATAGGGTTAATGTTCTAAAATATGGTTTTGTTTATGTACACGGAAGATCACTGCATACAAATTCACGTTGCCTCAGGTTGCCTGACTCAAGCAAATTATGATCGAACGGTCCATTTAACATGGCACGAATCTCAAAACAGACCCCCTACAGTCTCAACAGGCACCGGATTGAATTTGGCCTAATTAGAATTAATCTGGACCGGCCGTTGCAATTTGCTTGAGTTAGGTACCTGAGAGGATATCTGTCCACTGCATATTGCATATGCAGTATGCGGCCACATATACAGATTTATATATACATATTTTTTTATTAAATATTTCATATTTAATATGCATATTGTATAAAACATTAAAATTTTCTAGTGTTTTAGTTAATTTAACAAAGCTTATATAATATAAAACATTAAATTGCAGAGGAGTACAATATTAATGTTCTATTTTAATTATTGATTTGTTAGGAGCTCACTTAACAATTTCTCATGCAGCTCCTATGAAATAGAAAGTAAAAAGTGTGCAGCTCATATAAAATAGAAAGGGAAAAGTGCTGGAGAGCTATTCGTCAAGTGTTGGCTACTGCAGTGCTCCAGTCCGGTTTGTATTCTCACATTAATTTAATAATTTCAAATTACAATAATCAAAGCGCTAAAGAAGCTATAAAAGAAGCTGGAGGCTCTGGATTTCTCACTTGAACGGATCCGGAACTCACATTATGAGTTTGGGACCTGAACGGGTCTGCGGATTCAAATAATGGATCTGCAGTAATGGGTTTTGAATATTTTTGAAGGCGTTTTTAGCCTAGACTGCATATGCGGTATGCATAGGCATATTAATTTTATGCAATAGCGGAACTGCATACGCATATGCGGCCGCATAAAACTGCATTTTATTACACTTGATAGGGTTGTATTTTCCTTTTTTTTAATAAATCGGCGGTAATAAATATATTGATAAAATTTTTTTATAAAGTTTTAATAACATCATGTTCTCTCTTGCTATCCATACAAATGGAGTGACATTATAACAGTTTAGAAAATAAACCCAAAAGTAACCTAGTTGTTACTTATATATCCATCTCTCAATCTTGCGCTGTGTTATTGATTAGATGAAGCATTGTTTTCCGATTATCAGAGAAAAATCTTCTATTTCTCTCTCTTCATAGTGCTCATACACCCGCTGCCCAGACCACATTCTATTGAACCATTTGTCGTTGTGATAGGGGTTGTCCTGTTCAGATCCAAACCTCTTGTATGCCCCCCTCGCATGGTGAGATGTTGTATTGCGCTAGGAGACCTCTTCATAATTTTGATGCGTAAATGTAATTCCACATAAGGTGATTTCTTGTCTCTACTACGATGCCCGAACACAAATGACAATTCGTCTGAATGGAGCATCATCCTCTTATATCATAACCTGTTTTGTTAGGATTTTATTATTCAGCATTAACCAAAAATTCTTATCTTCGTCGGATTGTATTTTCCTTTTCATATTTTATGCTGCATTTAGAATCCATTTGAATTGTTTGAATTGATGTGAATGAGATAGGAGATTTACTTACTTTTCATGAGATTTTTTTTTTTTAGGAAAGTAATATGTTTGAATTGTTATAATTTAATGAGATGTATTAGTTTTTGATGTATGAAAATATGACAAGTGACTTCACTATGATATAACATACATCAAAATTCGTCCATTATTTTTTAAAGACATAATATGTGAATAATTAAATTATGTTTGTAACTCGTTATATTTAAAATTTACAATTAATTTTAAATATTATCAATCGACTACCTCTTCGTCGAGACACCGACATTTTTATTAATATCCAAAGTTTAATAGAAATTAATTAATATATCCAGATCTGCTGGAAAGTTATAAAATACATATACCAGTCATTTTCTGGCCGGTATCCATTTAATTCAGTACTGGCCAGAAAATAGCCGGTACCTAATTTTTTTTTTTAAATATAGTACCGGCCATTTTCTGGCCGGTATTTTTTTTTTTATTTTTTAGAATGGTCATAGCATAGTTGGCTAGAAGAAAAAATTGTAGAAAATTCGGATTAAACTTTTTTTGAAATATAGGTATATTAATTAATTTCTATTAAACTTTGGATATTAATAAAAATGTCGGTCGTGACACCTCGATAAATAATTGACCACATATTTTCACCAATTTACCAATTAGTTTGTCACTACATAAAAAGCAAATATCTTCTTAGACTACTAGCTATTGCATGACACGACATGTTATATCTTAAGTTGTGTAGAAATTATGTGCGCTTTTGATTCTTTGTGAAAGCACCCCAAATTTAACCCTTGTTCTCTGTATAGGCCGACATTTCTAATAATATCCAAAGTTTAATAGAAATTATTTAATATATTCAGATCCACTGGGAAGTTATAAAAATATCCGTACCGTTCATTTTTTGACCGGTATTCAAAATTTAACACACGCATCCAACTAAATGCATTTGTTTAATCTTAGCTGAACCGAGTGCAAACTTCAATCCGAGTTTCCTACTTTTTTCTTCTAGCCAACTATGTTATGTCCATTGTTAAAAAAAAAAAAAATACTGGCCAAAAATTAACCGATACTGTACAAAAAAAAAAAATATATTTTGAGTACCAGTCATTTTCAGCTAGTACGAATTAAATTGAATACCGGCCAAAAAATGACCGATACGAATATGTTTATGACTTGGTAGTGAATATGGGTATATTAAATAATTTCTATTAAACTTTAGATATTAATAAAAATGTCGGCTGTATAGGATAGGATAGAAACAAAATTTAGACTGGTGAAACTGTGCTAATTGCATGGACTGAAAAAAAAAAACTTTTGAACCATATTCACATTTAATTTTGACTAGTGAACAGCTGATATAACTCTAAAAGTCATCTTTTACTTCACATTTATATCTTTGTTTCTGAAGTCTAAAAAATTGATATGAACCGCTTAATATGATCTTCCTATTCAAATATGTTCGGAGACCAAATTTTTCATTTTTTTAATTGTATTACTATTTATTTATAATTTTTAAAAATTATTATTTTCAGAAAATTCCGAACCATCGAAAAATAATGATATTAAAAAAATTCTAATAAAATAGTAAATAATTTTAAAAAAAATGTAAAATTTGGTCTCTAACACAATTTAATATGAACTAGATGCTTTGTTGCGGCGTTGCCGCAACTGTTTTTGAATGCACCTTGGTGTAAAGGGAGGTACAATTTGTTCTCTGATTTTGTTATGTTTATTGTAGCAAATATTTGCCTTAGATCGGATTTGGAGTAGTAACTAATAGGATGAAGAAAAGCCATTCAGTATCCGTTTATTCAAGAAACTTTTTTCTCATAAAGGATTCAGTTGAGAAAGTTCCAATATGGATTGCAGCAGTAAAAAGAATTACTGATATTATGTACCAAATATAAGCTGGCATTTGCTGATCGTTTCAGACCAGAAAATTTATTTATCTTAGTACGGTTCAATCCATCTTCAATGCGCTTATACCAACTGCAAATATACCTCTTCTCGTATCTTTTTTTTCTTATGGCTAATTAACCATTTCAAATATATGCAAAGCTTTTTTCAAGTTTCACAATTTTTTTGTAAAACGTAATTCAAACAAAATTAACTCACTTCATAGCCCATATTGTCATATCCAATCTCATGTCTTTGTGCTCATCAAATAAATATCTGAAAATGAAAATCAAAGGATCCTCAACACTCACGAAATGCTAAGAAAAATGCAAAAGGAAAATGAATAAAAATCAGTACAACAATTTATTTGCAATTTCATTCCTAGTGCCGTCTTTCTTCTTCAGGTCCTTCCATTCAAGCCCCCATATAGAAACAAACAAAACACAATAAGTTGCTAGGATGAAAAGAAAAGAAAATAAAAGAGAAACTAAACAGATGAAGTACAATTTAGAATGATATACTGGCCAATCTGTTCTTTTAAAGGAAAAGGAAAACAAAAATCATTTGCATATTTCTCATAAACTAATTGAAAGCAAAGCCCAAAGAAATTCTTGTGCAATCAACCCATATGTTGTTCAGCTCATCAGAGAATAAAACAAATGGACCTGCAAGCAACCTAAATTATTTTTGCTATCACTAAATAAAAGTAAATTACCAGTAACTGACAATGGAATAGCTTTCTAAATTAAAACTGCAAAACACATAGAGTCATTTATTTATAATTTAATAGACCTAAAATGTATGATCATGTCTCCTGTACTGGTGGATGCAAAGTGTTTTCTTTTTGTGGAAAGAAGATGGAGAGGGGATGGTTGTTGAAGTAGTGAACCCAGTGTTGCGTCCGAATTGACTTTGTTCTTGACAGAGCAGTTCCAATGGTTCTTTATCAAGTTCTCACATCTGTTAGTGTCGAAAGCTCCCACATGTTGTGGAAATCTTACAAAACCGGGAGAACTTCAGTTGGAAAGCACTGTTTTGAAATCTATTAAATGTACAATTCATGCACGTGTCGCACAGAAACATAACACACACAAAAATGAACAAAGATACATATTAGACAAGCAAAAAGAACTACTTGCCCCCTCCCCTATCATTTATTCCCAAACACACAAAAAGAAGAAAAGTAAATTAAGACAGACTCACCTTCCAGATAAATACTTTGTGAGCTCGACCCATTTATTCCCAAGTATGGAATGTGCGTGGATAAGCATTATCTCCTCGTAGGTCCATGCTTCCTTGTTAACATTTGAGTTCAGATGATTATGCCACCTGAATATAAGAAGCAAACATAAATTAAATAAAATGGTTCAGATATAGAGTTAAAGAGAGCGAAGCACTACAGTAGTAAATCATACAATACAACTGCTTTGACTTTGATGGTGCATAGAATACTGGTAAGAAAATGCTCTGGCCAATTACATTTAAAATGATAAATTAGCCAATTGAATTTGAACTTTAACATATAGAGATGATTATAGATCATATATTTCATTAATCGCTTTATCATTTAACCCATCATACAAACACATTTCACATAAGAAGGTACAACGAAGAAATCCGCTCCGTCTTTCTTCATAGTTCTGTATTTTGATTTAAGAAGTACTCTATGAATTTTGACCTGAAATTTGACACAAATTTAAAGAACCGCTCCTTTTAGTTTTATCCCACTAAGAACGATGGTAATACTAGACTTCGTAGGTAAAAATTCCAAACTTGAGAATGTTTTTGTTCACATGATTTGTTTCATTTCAGGTTTTCTCAGTGTAACAACTTACTTCTAAGGTTAGAAACTAATCCATGTATGGAATGATCATCAATTGCGAGTTGAAATGAAGGAACCTGGATGCCCCATTGTTCCCTGGTGCAAGCCTGGGCCGTGATCTGACCGTCCCTTCCTCGCATCAATTCTCACAATCTGTCCATCTCTAACTTGTCATACACATATATCCTCAGTTCGATACTATTGCCATAGCCCCTTTTAGGTCAATTGAGTGCACCAACATGGAATAGGTCATAACTGGAATAAGAGGACAAGGACTGGAATTGGAAGAAGAAAAGGAGTATAGGTTAGCATAGTGGTTGCATTTTTGAGAGAGAGAGAGGAAAAAATCCTTTGTTTTCTTTTCTTTGCGCAAGGGAAATGACGCTGGTACCTCATACCAGAATTGTAACCACATGCTTCTTTGTCAACAGGGACATGCTTTACAAAGGAGAAATTCAACATTTCAACATCTTAATCGATGAATTTCACTTATTACAATAGATCAATTAAATCCATTCAACATCTCAATCGATGCAATTCACATATCACAGTAGATTATTTCAATTAATTCAACATTTCAGGAAACAGGGATGCATTTCATAGATTCCTCAGAACAGTTCGAATAAAGAAAATCAATGCATCACAGAGAAACATATCATCACAATTCAACGTTTAAGATGGATTTCACTCAAACTCGTCAATTCAAATCAGTTCAACACATTGTTCTCACCCTATGCCATTGGAAGACATTTCATGGAGGAAGACACTTGTTGTTCTTACCGTGATTTGCTCCAGATGGCATTGGCCAGAGGCGATCAGCCTTCACAATCAGCCTCCGTATCTTTGCTTGTAAGAATGGACTTCGTGCATGAATCCTTCATGTCCTCCATGTTTCTGACTAGGTCTGAATTGCGCCAGAGAGAGAGAGAGAGGGGTAGGTTCGGAATCTGCTGATAGCGAATGAGTTTGAGGGTTTTCGGAGAGGTAGAGCGAGCGATTGTAGAGAGAAAAGGTGGTTGGTCGATCCGATCTGGGAGAGGAGATTAGAGTGAGGTCCGCTGGGAGAGAAAGTGGCGGAGCTAAGAGATGAGATCGGCAATGAAGGAGAGGAGAAAGCGAGGTGGAAAGCGGACATGGATAAGGAAGATAAGAGTTTAGATCGACAAAAGGAAAAGGAAGAGGGGGAGCTTAGCGAGGTTGTGCCGAGAAACACGTAGCAGGAGATTCGTACGTGGCGAGCACAAAAGAGGAGGAGAAGACGCCTGGCACAACGCGAGAATTTGTGAGGAGCGGAGGACAAATAAATTTATTTGATGAAGTCAGCTGACGTGATTTCAATATAACCAGAGCTCTGCATCTTCCATCTTCGCATCGGACAGAGAAGGAATTCAAGAGGCGAAAGCTGAGTTTTGTGGGATGACGCTAGATGACGGCAGCTCAAAAGAAGAGGATCCCTCCATCTCGCATCGGATGGCACAGAGAAGGGGTGTCACTGTTCATCGCTGACGTCGCATCCCATCCAAAATTAAGGTATTTATAAATTATAATATCAGGTTGAACGGTTCGAATTGACTTTTCAAAGTTTAAAATCACTAAATATGAGCGTGAAATAAAATAAACCCTTTACTTCATGAAGCACAATAGCCTAAGGTTCAACTTAACAAGAATTAGCATTTAGTCTAATATCAAAAATACATATCTTCTAAGTAAGAGATCACGAGATTCAAATTCATACGAAGAAAATTCTTTATTGCAGTAACATGAATATAAATTTAAAAGATAAATACATTCATCTCTTTTTTTAAAAATATATAAAAAAAGAATCAACTTAACACTTTTAGGACCGAAACAGTAAAGCATTAAAATTGAAAAGAGCATTCTAATCCAAGTCCATGTACCATGGAGTGTGTATCCTCCGAGATATCTCAACTTTTGCGTGCTGACATGTACGGTGCATATTTCGGAATTGTACTTCGAGATTCGCGCAGAACGCATTTGAACGGTTGAGAATTTTCATAAAAAACACTCAAAGTTTGAGATATCTGAGAGGATGCGAATTCTATACGATGTTATCCATATTTACCAAACTCAGTGATTTTGGACTCCTCCATTTGCCACCAAACCAGAGAGAGACAGAGATATCTACTTGTCTACTTTCTCCTCTCAACCTTTTTATACTGCTCTCGCCTTTCTCCAGTGTTTTGTTCTCTCTTGCCAGTTGCCACACACTCGCGCACACATTTTAAGAGAGCCAGAGAGTGGTACCAGTACCCCCATACAGACTTACCCGATTCAAGCCTCTACGTACCGATGGAGGATGAGATCCATCCCCTCCTCCACCCCGCCGCCTCCCCCTCCGGCGCCTCATTCACGGCGCTTCTCGGCCTCCCGCCGAGCCGAGCCGTAGAGTTGCTTCACGAGCCGACCTTTCCCTCGGACCCCGTCTTGGTTGACCGCGCCGCTCGCTTCTCGGTCTTCGCTGCCGCCTCTTCCGCCCCATCACCGGAGGTCTCTCCTCCTCCACCGCCTGAATTGGCGAAAAAGAGGAAGGATGCTGGCAGCGGCAATGGCAAGGTTTTAAGATTTCTCTTATTGTGCTTTTAGACATGTTTGAATGTGCTCTGTTTTCACCAACTTTTAAGTTTCAGTTGAACACTGAGTATGAAACTAAGTTTAGGCTTAGATTTCGCTATAACATTAGAGTATGATGGAATTAACAGGTGCAGAATGATTTTTTTTTTTTGTTCGTTACTACAAACTGAAATTTTGTACCAACTTTGATTCTGTATGTTCGTTTAACGCGCTCTTTGGCTTTTGTAATTTCTATTTCAAATCTGCATCTCAACACTATCTTCATTGACATTCAAATTTCCAGACTTAGAAAAATATAATCATGTAAATAATCAGAGGATGCTGCTATAGTTTCTTTGATTTTCCAATCATGCAAAGGGCGTTACGGATTTGAAATATGATGAATTAAAGGGGCCAAACTGAAAAACGTAGCAGTGTACGTATCGTATAGACCAAGTCTACGGAAGTACTATTAGTTTCGTCCGAACAGAGGCTTTCCATTTCGGGCAAGTTAAGGCGCATGGGATCCGATGGCTTGACTTGAGCAAACTATTTCTTATTCCGTCATTTATTACCTGAATTCAGTTTCTAATTTAAATCGGATTTACTGTTTTCTAGGCCAAGATAAAGAAGGGAAAGCCCGCGGAGGAGGATACCGACGGTGAGAATAAGAAGCTTCCGTATGTACACGTAAGAGCGCGCCGTGGTCAGGCGACTGATAGCCACAGCCTCGCTGAGCGGGTGGGTAACCATTCCTGTTCTCTACAATTTCAAATCGGATTTTATGTGGCGTACATGTTTGTTCGTAATATGTAGCGGGTGATTTCCTCGATTTGCCCATTTTGATTGTACTTTTTGCTATTTTTGAGCTAAAAAATGATTTTTGTTGATTTTTTAAATTTAGGCTAGAAGGGAAAAAATAAATGCTCGGATGAAGCTTCTTCAAGAGCTGGTCCCCGGCTGCAGTAAGGTTTGTTTTGCTGTTTGTTATTGTAGGACTTCAAATAATTACTATGATAAAATTAATAATTACTATTTCGGTCAATAGATAAGGTTCCAAGTTCCAACTTCCAAGTCCTGCCTTTATTATGAATAATCTTTTGCACAAACTTAAAATTTGTTTAAATTTTCAATAAAATAATTCCCTGCGAGTTAACTAATAGACTACTACATAAATAGAAATATTTCACAAATAATCGCCTAAAATTAATTAGTACGGAAGAATTTATTTGGAAAAGTGCCACGTGTCTGCTCGAAATTTAGAATTTTTGCTTAAACGGTTGAATATTGAAAAGAGAAGTGGGTTCAAATTTAATTTGGCATACTGATCTTCAAATTATTTTGGGATTACAAGCCCACCAACTTGAATTTTTGTCGCTTAGACAATGTGTCTGTTGATGTAATGCACCGCTGACATAAGGACTTCATGAGTTCATGGGCCTGTCAATAACTTATTGCAGCTGTTATATTCTTTCCCTTGGTTACATACAATCCGGATCTGGACAAGATAGAGGTTTCCCCGGTTCACCACCACCTAATTATGTGGGGACCCGGGCCTTTGTTGCCTAGATATATTTATCTATTGTTATTTGTCCGATATTTTTATTAAAACCCCTAAAAAAAACAAATTATCAAATCTGCTCCCACTCCAAAGTTATAATTATTTCTACCCTAACCGCCCGTGGGCTGGGCGGTCCACTTTTCCCACCAGACCGCCCAGCCACTGGGCGGTCCACTGTGCATAGCTGACCGCCCAGCAGCTGGGCGGTCCGCTAGTGTTTTTTTTTTTTTTTTTTTTTTTTTTTTTTTTTTTTTTTAAGATTAGATTAGAGACAATATGAATATAAAGATGCTGAATTCTTAACGCTAAAAGTTCGAATTTTTTTTGTAAATATTAGTTAGATTACTTCTGTGAAGCATATTTATACTAAAATACGCTAAATTACTTGGAATTATGTTAAATTACGTTGAGTTACACTATATTAAGTTAAATTACACTAAATCACATTACATTACGCTAAAATACGGTAAATTACATATGAATAGGGACGCTATCTTCACTGAAAAGGCGAAAAACGACGACGAAATGAAAATCTTAAGTAATTTACTCAAAACACTAAACTACGCTAAAATACGCTAAAAAAACACTAAACTACACAAAATTACGCTATAGTAGACTGATTTTACTCATCTTTCATGAATCATAAAAAATAGTAAAAAAATTCCAAAAATAGTAAAAATTGGTAATCTGCAAGTTCATTATGTAACTAATTTACTGAGCTACTTGGATTGAATGATAGACATGAAAATCTTAATCGTAAACTTCAACTCAAGTTTTGAGGCTCTTCCCTTAGTTTTTTGACGAATCCGACGGTCGGATCGGTCCCGAAAGGAAGTTAGCTTGGTACAGGGGCTGTGGAGCTCATGTCAAAATTTCAGCCTGATCCGACGGACGGATCAAAAGTTATGCCCTTTTTTGTGAAGCATGCACAGGACTTGGTTAAACATCATGAGTAAAGCATAGAACAGATCAATTGCAATCATAGGAAATATTCAGTTATTCAACAGGCGTAGCCGGCACAGACGCATGTGCATTTTCGCAAGCTTTCCGAAAAGTGCTCATTTGCTGAAATCGGACACTCGAGCGCCGTTTTATGACCGTTTGAAGTTTCATCGTTGTTTTTCTCCTTTTCAGTGAAGATATCGTCCCTATTCATATGTAATTTACCGTATTTTAGCGTAATGTAATGTGATTTAGTGTAATTTAACTTAATATAGTGTAACTCAACGTAATTTAACATAATTTCAAGTAATTTAGCGTATTTTAGTATAAATATGCTTCACAGAAGTAATCTAACTAATATTTACAAAAAAAATTCGAACTTTTAGCGTTAAGAATTCAGCATCTTTATATTCATATTGTCTCTAATCTAATCTTAAAAAAAAAAAAAAAAAAAAAAAAAACACTAGCGGACCGCCCAGCAGCTGGGCGGTCAGCTATGCACAGTGGACCGCCCGGTAGCTGGGCGGTCTGGTGGGAAAAGTGGACCGCCCAGCCCACGGGCGGTTAGGGTAGAAATAATTATAACTTTGGAGTGGGAGCAGATTTGATAATTTGTTTTTTTAGGGGTTTTAATAAAAATATCGGGTTATTTGTTAAGGATTGAGAATAAATAATTATAGTAATTGGGTAGAACTTGGGTGTTCTTAAGTTCATCAAGCTCCTCGGTGAAGTCAAGTCTAAAATTTATCAGATCGACTTCAAAGAACGAATCCGAACCGTTGAAACCCGCCTACCTTACGAGTGATGTGTCTACATGTAAAAATTTTATACTTTCGAATTAATTTAGGATAAAGTCAAGCGGTCAAAATTAGAAGGTTAATAAATTAATTTTAATGCATTCATTTTTTGATGTTTTTTGACCACTTGACTCTATGCAAAATTAATTTCAAAATTTAAATTTTTTGCATGTAGACGCATCACTCGTAAGGTAGACGGGTTTCAACGGTTCGGATTCGTCGTTTGAAACCGATCCGATGGGTTTTAGACTTGAGTTCACCAAGGACTTGGTGAACTCAAGAGCACCCTAGTTCTACCCATAGTAATTTTAGGGTTTGTTGAATTGTTACGAGATTACACGGGATGTGATTTGACGGAAATGAAAATTTACTTTTGACAAAGTGAGAATTCACAGGTACGGGTACGCACAAGATTGATTATAGAATGAGTGGTCAGTTGTATTAATTGTGGAAAGTCTTGATTTATTTTAAAAATATGTATTTCATTTTAACTTTCTCACTTATTTAAAATAAGTATCACGTCAAGATGCATATAAATTTTGAGATGCAAAAAATTTATTCTTACTATTTAAATTATCATCAATTTAAATATATTTACAATAACCTTACATTTATTATCATTAAAAACATCAATTAATAAATATTCAACAATCTTAATATTAGCATTTACTGATATTTTTTATATTTTTTATGTATAAAATATGTAGCAAAAAAAAATATCAGACATTTATATACAAAAGAGAAAATTAATTTAGATTAAATAGTTCATGAATTAAAACTAAATTTTTTATTATAATAAAAAGAATAGAAATGATCTCACAAATATGTTTTTGTAGCAACCATGTTTTATTAAAAAAATAATTAAAATTCACGTGACATCATAGATCAGTAATTGTTCATTGGAGAGAGACATCAATAGAGCGTAGGAAAATAATAATAAAGTCCTATCAAATAATGAAGGGTTGGGAACAAAATTGGAAACAAACCAAATTCCATCTCCGAAAAAAAAAGGCAACCAAACAGGAGGAGAGAATTTTTTCCACCAGATTCAAATTCCCTTCAAATTTCCATGGGTATAAGGCTTCCGAACAGGGGAACAGCTTGGGTCCGATGGGTTTATGGACCGTCTGATCCACTTTAATATTCGTGCGCACGAATTTTAAAGTGGATCGGAAGTTGTGGGCACGAATCTTAAAGCAGCACGGACGGTCATCGAACCCATCGTACTCACTTTGAGTCCAATGGGCATCGGACCCAAACTGTTCCTCCGAACAGGCCCTTAGGGTAATTAAATTAGTATGTAGCCTGTTTTTGAACTTTCCGACCATGGTTGGTTATTATTAATTTGAAGTGAAAATTAACTTCATGATTTGAACGGTCATAATTGAAACAAAAAGAGTTTTGGATTTTGAGAAAACAAACTCATATTTTAATTATGATCGTCCAGATCGTAGAATGATAGACGGATGGACCCGATTGGCTGGAAGTTGTGATTTGGTTCCGTCTAAATATAAGAATGTTGTTTGCATGATTAATAACTCTTTTTATCTTATATGACTGTTTAGGTTATTGTTGGATTAGGGAAACTGTATTAAAAACAGAAAAAGAAAATCTAGAAACAAGTTTTGGGGTTATGTAAATCTTTTCAATATACTGAGTTTCATGTATCAAAAAAGTACATTTATAATTGGATTTCAGTTGCGGTAAGTTTCAACAAGCACCTATTGCTTACCAACCATAGCCTTTGAGCCAACATATCTTAATTAAAATTACTTGACATTATAATCTATCTTAATATTCTAAATTGAAACTATTATTAAAATAGATTGAGGATCAGTTGATAATTTTTTATTTTGATACATTATTAAAAAAAATATTCAAATTGCTTGAAATCTGGTTACAAACCAATAAATCTACTATTCATTTCTCAATTTTATTTGCATTTTTTAAACGCTTGTTATTATATAAATAATTATTGTTAAAAATTATTGCAAAATGATCTCTACTCATTAAATTGAGCATTTTGTGCAGCAATAGCATAGTCTCTGTCTCTGTCTCAGTCTGAGTCCTGAGTTCTGACATGTCTACTTCTAAAGTACAGCTCCTGGTAGAGTAGTTTTTCTTGTCAAATATTCTTGCTATTAATATATCTCTGGGCTATGTAACTTGTCCCCTTTTGGAGGTCAAATCCACTGGTCAATGAATTCAAAGTGCAATAATAATCTATCTATCTAGGTTTATGTTATTACATTAAATTAATTTGTATTATTATAGAGAATAGATTTTTACTATGTTTTGTGCTGTTCATGACGCATGTCAAAATGTCATATATTGTATAATTCTGAATAAACTCATAAAATGTAAAATACAGATATCAGGTACGGCACTGGTGTTGGATGAAATAATTAACCATGTACAGTACCTACAACGCCAAGTCGAGGTAGGCCCCTCTCTCCATTTCAACATTCTTTCTTAAATTTTTGCACCAGAGAAATGCTAGCTGCAATTGCAAAAGGTGTATAATTATTGGAAGTAGTGCTACTGCTACAGCACTATATCATGAAACAAACTTTAGTGCCATTTGTTGGTATCTTTTATTTTTATTTTTTAGTAGTGAGATGCTAATAGCGTGTAAATTGATGCACAGTATTTATCAATGAGGCTGGCAGCAGTAAATCCAAGAATAGACTTTAGTGGACTGGACAACTTTATAACTTCTACAACTACGGAGGTATCTATCATTTTATGAAAAAATTCTCAATACACATCACACAAAACACATAATTGAGATGGTAGGGATCCCTCCAGTGGCCTTGAACTGGAGACAATTTGAAACCAATATATTTATATTTGTCTTTTCCGAAGAGGGTCTGGTCATCTCTCCAATCTGTTCTTTGAATAAATGTGCTCCCACGCATTAAAAAGGTTGAATAAATCTCTGAAATGTGTCAGAAGATTTGTAAAATTTTATGGAAAGTTCATCTGGGATCCGTTTCAGGTACAGTAATTATATGCATTCTTCTCCAGTGTTATTAACTGGATATATCCAATCGCCTTTTAACACAGGATATGAATTGCACATAGGCCAAGAATCGGGTTTGACCAATGATTATTACTGAATATAAAATCATAGAAATTGATTGTCGTATTAAAAAACAATGAGGGTACAGTAAGGCAACCTCAATAAAATTTTACCCTTCTCTGATTACCATGCCGACTGCACTGTCATTTTTTGTTTTGTTAATAAGTACCTGTTTTTTCTCTTCTCTTTGTTTTTTATCCAAGAAGTTCCGTTTCGTATAATAAATTTGTACTACAGTTGCGTCATGTACTACTTATCCATGCAAGCATTTAATTTCCTACAATGGGACCACTAGGTCTAACTTCCTCATTGAACCGTTTGGTCGTTCTTTCCATTGTTATCTCCAGTATCATCTCCATTCTTAGTCTCTCGATGTTTGCGAGAGAAACTGGTATTTGTTGGCCAGGCAAGTGGGGTTTGGACATGTCCGGTTCGAAAGAAATGGAGAGGAAACAAAGCACTGTAGTAAATATCTGAGACATAGAAACAGCAAAGATGCCAACATAATAAGTGAGTTGGTGCTTCTTATTAATAAAGAGCCTCTTTTCTTTGAACTAATAACTATTAAGCATCGCCAAATTGTCGTTCATTATTTTTCTTTCTAATAAATTTTTACCATATCTATATTACTATATCCTACTACTGTGGTGGTACCATCATGAGTAGAAGAAATCAAGCTTTTTGCCAGAAGCATGTTCCCCATTAGGTACGGAGTTCAGTGACATGTCTTATCTAACCACGGGCCTGGCACGGTACGCGATTTACGATGCATAACATAACATAACATAACATACATAACCTAAGTAATATAATATTCTTCTAAAGAAAAAGTAACGTAACATATACAAGATCTTGAAAATCAGAGGAAAAAAAAAAGGTGATATAACAAGGTATACAAAGTACTATCCGACATTTTTATTAATATCCAAAGTTAAATACAAATTAATAAATATATTTTCCGTTAGCTGAATTTTTTAAAAAATGTCCAAACTGTCATTAGATGACCGATTTTTTTTTTACCACCGGCTATTAAATGTCTGGTTCTTAAATTTTTTTTCAGACTTTATAAATATCCATTTTTCTCTTTTCTCTCTTTCACAACTCAATTAACTCACATAAGAGAAAGAGAAAAAAAGAAAGAAAAAAAAGAAGGTGATTTTTGAGGCGATTTTCTAAGAGCTAAAATTATGAATAATAGAAACCGAGATAGATCGTTCTTTCGTGGTCTAGCAAGAGGAGGGTCAATTAGTGATCGAGGTAAAAATAAGAGAAAAAAGAATAACTGTCAAGTATGCAGTGATAAAAAGAACTGTCAAGTATGTATGATGGAGGAATTTAAATCACCTATTACTACTACGTCTAAAATTAAATTCGAGAAACCGATTAGTTACAGAAGATAGCTTACCAGATGGCTCTGCCTGGCCTTCAAATGTCACTGCTTGATTTTCAGATGCTCTTGCATGCTTAATAGTTGACCTCGTTGGTTGGATATTAATAAAAACGTGGCAAGTAATATCCTATTTGATTTATGTGCGATTGCTTGCCTATTGACACGTTAGAATCTAAAAAGGCCTATTTCTGATTTGTACGGTTTGTAACAATATGCGTCACAAGTCACTTGAACTATGAGTGACCCAGCAAAATAAAGTTGAATAGAAAGGCCCCTAGAGTTTTATTGCCAGTTTGCCACCAAAAAAAAAAAGAAAGAAAAAGAAAAAAAAAAAGGAAAGAAAAGGAAAAAAAAGGGAAAAAAAGAAGAAGAAGGTAAAAAAAAGTTAAAGTACACTTTCTATTATAAATTTAACAAAAAACAACAACATTGATTATGTACTTTCTACAACTACAAAACTTTTGCTTGTTACTTTGATTTTTTTTTTTTTAAACTTTGACGTCCGATTAATTAGTCTTAAATTTTTTTGACATGATTATTCTTCGGTTCATATAATCTGGCTTGATCATTGTAATTTCATTTGGTAAGACTAACAAGCTCCTTGCTATAAAAAAAATATAAATAAAAAACAATCAAAAGATAAGTAACAACAGCTCTTTGTTAATGCAGTGTGGAAGATTAACGATAGGCAACACGAAGGTCGGCACCGAGCTCGACCCGCAACAGCAACAGGCCGCGTGGTCTGAAGTCGGAGTTAGCGATGCCAACCAAATGAACAACTCTACTACTAGTAGCAAAAGAACTCAGAGCCAATTGCCGCAAAACCAGCTGCAACAATTCTGGCACGTTGACTTGTTAAATGCTCAAAACCACTTGCAACCGTCAATTTGGGCACAAGATGAGGTCGCTGGCAGCACGGTTCCGCTGCTTGTATTTGATCGCGTAAATCCGGGTAATTATTTTCTAAGTTACGCATGATTTTATGTTTGGAAATATATTGTTGCAGAATTTTTCACTAATCATTCTTATTACATAACACAAAAAACAATATAGTTTGATAGAGTTATGAAATGAAATATGCCATGCGCGCCACATAACTTATCATCTCCAAGTTTTCAACTTTGAAATATTCAAAATTTTTAATCTTCCATCCGAATATACAGTTAGTCACTGTAACTTTTGTATAGTGCTTTACAGCCTGACCACATCATTGGTCTTATGTGGGTGTCAAAATGCAATATCATTGGTGACATAATGTAAAAAGATTGCTTGACAGTTGAGAAACACCGATTTACCTCAAAAGACTCATCTGGGTGGTTGTCGACTTGTTTTAGGTGCAATAGTTAGCTAGAATAATGCTGTGGCAATTTTAGAGAGGAGAGAAGAGAAGGGTTTTTGGTAAAAAAAAGAAAAATTAGTCCATGTTTTCCGAGTTAAAAAGAGAACTCTCTGTGATAAAATTGGGGGCTAGCTGGCACTTTGTCTGGGGGGGCCACACACAAGCAAATGCAATCAATGATTCTTTTCCAAGTGAAGGTTTTGGGATCTTTGCCCTGCCATTGTGCCCTATGCTTAGCTTGGGCTACCCCATTGGCACCATGGTGTTGGTCCCCTTGCTTGAATTCCTGAGTCACCGTGGCAGATGCTGATGAGTATATCTGTGTTGCAAATACAGATATCCTGAGTCACCGTGGCAGATGCTGGTGAGTATATGTGTGTTGCTAATACAGATAAGCATCACAAGAACTAAGAATGAGGGTCATTTTAATACACAAGTAGGTCGTTTTAGATGCCAGTGACTCGCCATACTGTTTGGTTGTCTATTGCCGCTGCAGGAAAATTCAGTTGAGAAATTTCTGTTCATTTCCTTCACCAAATTTTTGCGGGAGGAAACTTAAAATTTTGCCATACAAATTGATTTCAAAAAGTGCCAACCCTAGTGTTTCCTTCTGATATAATCTATGCTCCTACAATTTTGCGTCCCAATTTAAATATATTGTATGATTTGTAGAGCAAGACTAGCGTGTGCTAGGCTCACCAAGAGGGATTGGTGAGCGCACCTCCAAAAAGCGCATTTTCAAAATAGTCGATTCGAACGTTCCAACGTGTTCTTCATATTAAAATGTGCTTGGAGACCAAATTTTACATTTTTTGGAAATTTTTTACTATTTTTTCAGAATTTTTGAAAAAACTAAACAAACTAAACAATAATTTGAAATTTGAAAAACAAATGATTTTCAAAAATTCTGAAAAAATAGTAAAAAATTTCCAAAAAATGTAAAATTTGGTCTCCAAGCACATTTTAATATGAAGAACACGTTGGAAGGTTCGAATCGACTATTTGAACTTTGAAAATGCGCTTTTGGGAGGTGCGCTCACCAATCCCTCTTGGTGAGCCTAGCACACCCTAGTCTTGCTCTGATTTGTAACCAACCAGAGGTAAATCAATAATATACTACTAAAGAACTGAGAGATCTCAATCTGACATTACAAAATAAATTGAAAAAGTTGGACAATAAAATACAATATTTTTTCTATATAAAAACATCTAATCTCTTGACAGACAGGATCCCCTGGAATTATGGTACCAGCACTCATTGCTGTATAGTATAGTGCTGACATTTATTTGCTGATGCGTTGTTCTGCAACATATTGGGCCTATTGTTTTGTGGGCCCGGCTTGCCGAAAGATAAACATCCTGATACAAATGTAGGTGGGGCATTTGCTAAAGCTTTGATGGATTTTTAAGCCCAACATTTCTTTGTGGGTTGGATTACATGGTGTTGAATCCGAGTAAATTCCCACTTGTAGTACAATAAAATTGTTCTTCAAGTCTGTATTTGCTGTTATTCTGCATTCTGATCATATGATTCTGCTTTTTTGTTCGGATTTTCTGAACTAAAATAAATGCGTCAGATTGGTCTAGAAGTAATGATCAAGCGATCTTAGTCGATAATAACATCATAAATGAGTATGTTGTTCTTGCGGAGTTGTCTAATTATTCTGCTAAAAAGAAATTGGATATGAAGCAGGTGCACTATATTTAGTATTAGGTAAGTGATTGCATCAGTAATCTTGTTTCTGTTCTTATGTCTGATTCTCTAAATTTGTAGTGGAACCTTCTATCCAATCCAACCAACAGCTAAAGATGGAGCTCTGATTAACAAATAAAGGCCATGGCATGGCATCATTCCCTCTGGACCGAAAGCAGGACATTTGATTTTGATGTATGGTGTACATAATCATCATGATATATATGTGGTATAAATTTGTTATTAGTTATCTCTGATAAATTATTAATTAGGATTAGAAGAGAAAAAAGGGAAAAAGGAGACTACTCTCTCTCCCCCTTTTAGGGTTTGGTTCACTACTCTCTGCTTTTGACTAGGATATTTCTTGGACACTTTTTGGATTATTATTACTTTTGAATGGATTAGTGGTTTTGTACCTCATAATCTTATCCATTGACTAGTGAGAATTGATGCTTCACCCAATTAAATCTAGTCTCATTTGAGTTTATAAACATAATTGAATATTATGAATAGATATTTTTTTTTTCAATCACATCAGGCCTATCCATTCACTGCCCAGTTAGTGTCTAAAATTCAAAATATGCAAAGTGAATAGCAGAAAGAAAATTTACAAAATCTTAAACACGCTCCAAACAATAGGGTTAGATTATAATCTAACAATATAACTTTATAATTGCGGTTATATTTTCAAATTATTTAAAACAATTTTAAAAGATTCAAAATGTGCTTGAAGACCAAATTTTTCATTTTTTTGGGAATTGTATATTATTTTTTTAGATAAATACAAAATCATTGTTTCGGGACTATCCAACAATAGTGATTTTGTACCTGTCTAAAAACAATTAGTAAAAAAAATTAAAAAAATATAAATTTGGTCTCCAAACACATTTTAGTATGGAAATCATATTGAGCAGTTCAAATCAACTGTTTGAACTTAAAAAAAAAATGTGAAGCATGATGACGCATAAAAGACATTAGGCATTTTAAGATTCGAACATTTTTTTTGTAAAGCTCAAATTTCAAATTTGCCTTGTCAACATTCTTCAGTTTTTGCCAACTTTCGGCCAAATTGGCTTAAATTACCTATCACCTAATTTCAACATTGAACGAAACAAACCACTCGATGGAGACTTTTCCTGGTGTTAACGTTGTACAAAATGTATAGCGGGTCTGAGGAAAGAGTTTGATGACCCACTATATGGAGGATTACATCCATTGGAGGCCACGAAGAATATTAAAACAGATTCCCTGGTGAAGCATGGAAAATTACATGGTACCAGCATCAAATAAAAAATATATTTTATAGTATGGGAAGCAGGAATCATCACTAATTCACTATCGAATGACCTAGGAATTCAGATCCAGTGCAGTAACCCAATTTTTGAGTTTTGATCCAAACCGTCCAAGGTGCTCTAACACGAATCTTAAAGAATCTGGACCCCACAAATAATACTGGCCCCTGCGCTACCACCGAATAGGCACCGTACACGTCTAAACTCAAAAATTGGGTTACTTTAGGGGATCCGGACTCATGACCTAGTTACTCTTAGCATGCTTGTTATCAGATGAGAAAAGCAATGTATCGGTATCAATCTACATCTCCTATCACATTGATTTAAGAGTGAGTCTATGCTACTATGTATATTTTTTTTTTGAAGGTTAGTGGAAGTTTCCACTAAGATATACTGGGATAAAAAAAAGTATTTACAAGGGAGTTACTCGGATCAACTGATCTTTGTAACTATTTAATAAATCTACCTATATTCTCTTAGATAGTAAAGAGATCCGCTAATTAAATTAAAAAGGCTCATAATATGCCCAGGCCACCTTTTCGCTATTGCATCTAACTAAATAATAGCCAGTTATGTACATCAATTAATACATCATTAATTAAGATATGCTCTGTTTTCCCCCGCTACGGGTTGGTCCGTAATACAGATTAATAATTTTGTTTTCAAAATTCTAACGGTCGATCCAAACTGTTCAACATGATTCTCATATGAGTATGTACTTACATATCGAATTTTATATTTTTTAGAATTTATAGGTAGAAAATCACTTGATCTGAAAATTATGGACCATCCAAAAACAGTGATTTTCTACCTATCTTTAAGAATAGTTAAAAAATTCTAACAATTATAAAATTAGGTCAGCAAGTACATATTCGTATGAAAATCATGTTGAATGGTTCGGATCGACTGTTAAAATTTTGAAAACGAAAATATTGATCCGTATTACGGACCAAATCGTGCTATGCATAGTACCATAGACTCACTCTTGATTTAATATCAGCATGTGCAAAAGATAATTCACATTCATACAATGATGAATAACTAGTGTAATAAAATCAATTTATTCAATATACAAAGATAATTCACATTCGTCACCTGGTACCCAAGCTGCTGAAAACTTTCATTGAAAATTCAAATATACAGTTGCTTTGAAAAAGGACAGTCTCTAAAAAGATATTTCGTTGTTTCCTCATTCAATCGACACAATTGGCAAATACTGACAAAGGAAAACCCTCTTTTGTTCAGATTTTCAATAGTTAATATTCTATTTAGAAGAAGGAGCCATGCAAATATTTTGAAACGGGTGACACTGAAAGTTTCCATAATCTCTTTAATTTCCAATTATGTTGTATTGGTTCATTTCTTAAACTGAAATATGCTGATTTCACCGTAAAAGACCTACTTGCATATCCGTTCCAAATAGCATCATCTAGTTGTCCATTTGACATTTCCAACCTTGTCTGAGCCACAACCTCGAATTATCTTGATTGCGATTTCAAATCTTACACGATAGAATCAGAATACGCTTAAAGACAACATTTCATACACGACTTGAATAATATTATTTCAACTTAATTCATGTAACTATATAAATTGTTATGAAAATTTTATTCAACACCATCCTATACCTATATTGCTTAGTGAACTCATATATATATGGGCTAACTTGCTTTGAGAATTAAAGATGGTGTTTTACTTTCTGTTTATATCTTCATTTTAAAGTTCAAATAGTCGATTTGAACCTTCCAACATGTTCTTCATATTACAATGTGCTTGGAGACCAAATTTTACATTTTTTGGAAAATTTTTACTATTTTTTCAGAATTTTTGAACATCATTGCTTTGCTGAAGTTTTTATTATTTTTTTATTTAATGAAAAGTTGTGATTTTAACAAATATAGTAAAAAAATTTAAAAAAATGTAAAATTCTGTCTCCAAGCATATTTTAATATAAAAATCATATTAGAAGGTTCAAATTGACTATTTGAATTTTAAAAATAGAGTTATGAGCGGAAAATAAAACACTCTCTTTAATATGACGTGTCAAAGTTTCCAGCTGTGCAACATCAATAATGTTGTTCAGTCCGTTAATTAACCATCTTTAATTTCATGTGTTCCATTTGGGTCTACTTGTAATATTTAATCATACAATTAATGCAATTTACTATTCTTAACTAATTCACGTAATCAAACGGATCGAGACATCTGCTTTATATATGGAGCACAAAGCCGAATACAAAAAGACTATCTCCATGTTTATAATTTTTTTTTATGCTTATGCAAGTACAGTCAAACTTTAATTAAGAAAATATATACGATTGAACTTATGATTAATACTGGTATTGAAATTCTCTGAACACATCGCATAATTAAAAAACAATTAAACAGCGATTAAACGTGAAATAATATATATTATATTAAAAAAAACGAGTGTACCGCACAGGCAAGGAATTCGGATCCAGTGAAGCAATTCAATTTTTAGGTTTTAAATCGGGACCGTCCGATTTTGATCCGAGATCATTCATCCTGAAGTGGAGCGCACACATTCCGATCGAAAACCCAAAAGTTGAGTTACTTTAGGGGATCCGGACCCACAGGCAAGGACCCAATATGAGCCGGGGGCCAACTGTCTCCCCACAAATTTGAATTGCTACAGAGATCTATAGATCTGAACCAATTTTATCTGTCTCTTAATTTTTTTTGCTCATTCTTTCTGAAATTCTAATATGTAATTTGGTTTAAATTTAGAATTAAAATTAGAATAAATTACTTGAATTTGTAATTAGAATTAGAAGTTAGAGTATTGAAAATTAGAAATCAGAGTATTAAAAATTAAAAATTAGAATATTATTTTTATCTAATACTTGATTAATTAATAAATTTGAACCCATTTAGCTATTTAAATTATTGCCTCCAAGCTCCAACATAATTAATCCGCGCCCGATACCGCATATAAATCCAAACGTTACGTATCTTCATTGAAATTCGGATCTGAAATAACCATATGCAGCTGAAATCCAATAAGAAGTACTACACGTGATCCGACCGACCCGACCCGAAAGATAAGAAACCGATCCATTAATTGTGTTTGGCCTGTGCGCAATGCCATCATTGTCTGGTGTCCTAAGCAAGCACAAGCCAAAGACCCCATTTGTTTGCAAAACATTGCCCAAGTCATTCCAAACTTGACCTTCTCTCATCACACACACACGTACACACGCACTCTCTCTCTCTCTCTCTAGGTTTACTCGCGATGACACGCCGCCTCTTTCTTACTCCACTTGCTCTTCAATGAACCATTGGACGTTCTTATATAATACAAAAAGTGCACTACTTTTATATATATATATATATATATGATCTCCTCTTGCACTTAATTAATTAAACAGCTAGCACCACATCGATCTCTGTTGAGAGAATTAATTCATCTCTCTCCAAAATATACGTAGTCTCTATATATAGCTTGTTTCTCTTCCATATCTAATCTAAAGCAAAATGGATGCAGAGATTGTTGTCGCCTTGGTTCTCTCGCTTGTTGGGGGCCTTAGCACCTCAATAGGTAAGTGTGTGTTAAATTAGTTTAGCTGTCTAAATTGGAAATTTATACATACATATATACATACGTATATATGAAATTGCTAATATGTTATGCATAGCATAGATGGCCTCCGTGCTACGGCTCAATATTTGAGTTTTCAAAATCCAAACGGTCGATCCGAACCGTTCAACATGATTTTCATATGAATATGTACATGCAAACCACATTTTACATTTTTTAAAATTTTTTTACTATTTTTTTAGATAGGTAGAAAATCACTTGATCTGAAAATTCTGTACCATTTAGATCAAGTGTTTTTCTACCTATCTAAAAAAATAGTAAAAAAATTCTAAAAAATGTAAAATTTGTTTTACAAGTACATATTCATATGGAGATCATGTTGAACAGTTCGGATCGACCGTTAGGATTTTGAAAACTCAAATATTGAGCCGTAGCACGGAGGCCCTCTATGCTATGCATAGCACCGTAGCCAACTCCTATATATATATATATACTATTTATATTATGTACTAGCTAGGTTATATGTAGTTTTTCATAAAGGAAAAAAACTTGCTGCAAATATATGTCCTTAAGTGAAATTTGGAGTTCTATCTATCTATATATAGAGGTTGGCTATTCTACTTATATAAGCATATGATGGCATATGCTTATAACTCATTTTTTTCGTTTTCAAAATCCAAAAAGTCGATTTGAACCGTTAGATATGATCTCTATATTGAAATGTGCTTGGAGACCAAATTTCATATTTTTCTGAATTTTTTTACTATTTATTAAGCCACTTTGAAAATCGCTGATCCAACGGTGGCTTAACAAAACAGTAAAATCAGAAGCCACCGTTGGATCAGCGATTTTCAAAGTGGCTTAATAAATAGTAAAAAAATTCAGAAAAATGTGAAATTTGGTCTCCAAGCACATTTCAATATAGAGATCACATCTAACGGTTCAAATCGACTTTTTGGATTTTGAAAACGAAAAAATGAGTTATAAGCATATGCCATCATATGCTTATATAAGTAGAATAGCCAAGCACCTATATATATATATATATATTTTTTTTTTCTTTTTAGTATTGACAACATTGCTCCAGGAGCACATATATTTGAAATTAATATCGCTATAAGATTTAATTGTGTCCATTGTATCTCAAGATAAAGGGAAATTAAAATACTATTACTCTTAACAATTGACTTAATTATCATTTAGTTTCACCATTAATTATTTTGTACTGAACAGGGGCATTTCTGGTAATTTTAAATCGCACCCCTAGTCTTCACATGCTTGGACTCCTTCAGGTGATTTTGCTTCATTTTATTATTTTCCTTTGAAATTTCGGACTTCTTGCTTAGTTTTTAATGCTTAAAATAATAAAACAATTAAATTCCTAAACAATACTTTTCAGGGTTTTGCTGCTGGTTTTATGCTGTGCATTTCCTTCCTAGACTTGGCACACAATGCTATCAATTCCATTGGCTTCCTAAAAGCCAATCTCTGGGTAATGATTTACTAATTGCCAATTTGCAATTTATTCTTCATATTGTTTCATCTCAGATCCATTATGCTTTTGTATGCCTCTATAATGGAAATTAAAATGTGCTCTGTACCTCTGTACATGAAACCTATAAGCTGACCATTAAAAATAAAAAAAAGGTTATCTTTTTTAACTACTTGTTTCATATAACAAGTTCTTGGTCTAGTGGAAAAAAACAATGCTTTCTGTATGAGGTTCAAATTTCTATATCATGTTTAATGAAATGTTATTGTTGATCGGAAAGAACATGGCTTATTTTCTTCATTTCTGAGAAACTCAGAAGGAAATTGAGAATGGACTCATAAGCCTCGGAAGTCGGTATCAGAAGTGATTGATATTATTCTTATCAAATGAGGAAATTAAAAAGGAAATTATGGAATTATTCATGAATAATATATTTACAATGAAGATTGATTTGCATAAATGCCAATGTTCCTCTGGTCGATCTTATTATATAAATTGCCATGCATACATTATAAGATACTATTTGGCACTTTTCTATTATAAATACTCAAGTTAGATTAATTTTCTTTTCAAATCTTTGAGGTGTTATTTTTCTTACAGATAATTTTATACTTTTCTAAGATCTATACTAAGTTATATTTTTCATGTAGTTCTTTGCAGGGGCTCTTTTCTTTTCGATTATTGTGGATATTTTCCCAGAACCAGAGATCTCAGCTAGTGATGTAAATAAAAAAGAGGTTTGTCAGATGGTGCTTGGGCCTAAATATTTTGGACTCTATTTAAATGACATAGACAATTAATATACTTTTGTACCAGAAAGAAACTAATAGTTATGCTAACATTAATTCCATTATATATATATATATATATATATTCTGTGCTAGCTAGGTTTATATTACTCATTTAATTCATGAAATTTTTTAAGGAGAAAAAGCAGAGTGATGGAACTGGAACAAACAAGGACTTAATGAGGAGGCATTGCCGACGAGTTGTTTTCAGTGTTTTAACATCTGCTGTTGGTACATATTATCTGACTGTTTAATTAACTTTTTGAATTTCACAGTGGTCTGAAATATATTGTGTTTTGTCAAGTTAGCACTGAAATTTGTAATTTTCCAAAAGTATATTTACCACATATGAGTTTTATTCAGTTATACATGAAAATATATCTGTTTTAAAACAGTTGCAGGAATTAGTTTGCAGAACTTTCCAGAAGGAACTGCCTCATTTCTCGGATCCTCCAAGGTACGTACATGTTTTCTTATCGATATGCCGTAAATAATTTTCTTATAATTCAAAATAACACATCATGGTTTGTCTATATGAAATTTCCAGGGACTCCATGTGGGTCTCAACTTGGCTCTTGCAATTGCTCTACATTACATACCAGAGGTGTATTTCATATTAAAAAGCTCAATTTACTTGTCATTTTAAATTTAAAAAAATGAATTTTTTTTTCCAGAGATTAGACAAAGTTTACTGGTAGAAATGCTTTGGATTTTATTTGGTGAAATGTATATTTTGTTAGGGAGTTGCGGTGGCTCTTCCTGCCTACTTCGCGACTGACAGGTAGATGTTTCATTAGCTTGGTGTAAAATGAAATGAGTAGAGATTGAACATTTACTAAAAGTTTAAGAGACACAAGATATAGTGATCTACATTTTATTTTTAAAAAAGAACCTGTGATAATTAATTTATATGATGAATAAACAGCAAATGGGAGGCATTTAAGCTTGCGACACTCGCTGGTTTTGCTGAACCCTTAGCTGTTATAATTGTAGGTAGGTTTTGATATTAATTCTTATTCCATGAGATGTATCTTACCTTCTTTTTTCACTTTTGAGCTAGTTTTCAAATGAAGAGAAGGGTTTTCAATTCTTATAATTATTTTCATGGGGTAATGGCTTCTAATCCAAAGAAATAAGAAAAATACTTGCACAATAAAAATTTCCCCCAATGTTTTATATTTATTGAAAACTGTTATTGGATGGCAAACTTATTTTCTTCCTATTGTTTTCTGAGACTATTAATATTTTTACTATTCTGTGGGCCAATCTCTCTGAATCTTATGAAATTGCTAATGTATCTGATGAATAATCTTCTATCAAATTTGAACTTTTTTTCTGATAATTGTTTGTCTTAATTGGCAGCATACTTATTTCCAAAAACTTTGGATCCTGAAATATTTGAAGGCTTACTTGGATCAGGTTAATTAGAAAGATATAAATTATTTGAAAACTAATTTAGAATTAAGATAAGTTACAACTTGGACTAAATACTAATTCTACTCTTTATGTGTCAAACCCTTCTTTTTTACTTAGTCGGTGGAGTAATGGCAGTCTTGACATTTCACGAGCTACTACCGCTTGCGTTTGACTATGCCGGTCATGGACATGCAACCAGAGCTGTGTTTATAGGCATGGCATTTATGTCTGCAAGGTTTGAGTTTTAACATTTTAGTTTCTCAATTTCTATTTCTCTTCCTAGTTCTCTTTTGAAAACAAAAGAAATGGGAGGTATGAACTTCTCCTTTTCTTGTGAATGTGTTTGTTATGAGTTTGTTTTGAACATAAAATTTTGGCTTTTTACTCACAAATGCAAATGCTTTATAATGACATGTTTTCTTGTGCAGCCTATATTTCATTGACATTAGCCTGCCAAAGGATTTGAGATTCTAACAAATATCTGATGCCGAGCTAATTTCTTGACTTTATCAGTTGACACCAGAAATTAAGTTAAAGGTAATCCACTCTGCTCCTTTTATTTTTAATTTTCAAATCATGCTAAACTTATTTTATCTCGAAAAATGAAATCAGTATTTCTTTGAGTGCTTATTATTTATGTCCAATTATTAATTATTCTTTTATATCATTATATAGGAAAAATTGACAAGGCTCTTCTCAGTTGCAATCTAATTCTTCAGGTGCAGAATAACAGTTGAACGAAAGAAGACAGATCCAGTTGAATAATCCTCTCGAGGCATAATTCCATCGAATTCCAGTTGAATAATACTATTGAGGCAAAATCCCATTGAATTAGGGATGAAAAAAAATCTATGTTATTATTTGCAGAAAGAAAATAAAGAGCACAGCATGTCTGTAATTAAACTAAATAAGAATGCTGATAAAAGGAAATTGTGTATGTGATACTATTGACTTGAATGTCCTTCATGCAAAGAGCAAAGTCTAGTAGCTTTGAATTTCTCAAAAATCTCGGCAAACTCCTAATTTGACAATTAGCATTTGCATTTCTCCAAAACTGTGCATGGTTTTTAGAACGCAATATGCAAGGAATATGATTATTATTTTGGCAAACTCGGTTTTCTTGCTGGGTATCAAATAGTTGCAGTGAGATTTTATAAGGGCACATAGGCATGAGCTTGTTCCTTTAAATAGTGTTTACCATCCCTGTGCTACCTCTAGAGTCTGTCAGATCTGCTCCACCTGGCGCGGTGTCGCAAGGCAATCCATCTCTCCTTTCCCTCTCCTATTCGAGCCTCCTCGCCTCCTCCTGAGCGGACCAGAGAACTGCATCTCAAAAACTGATCTGAAAGCTCATTTTAAAAGTCAAGAGGGAAGATGAGAAAATCATGCGAGAGAAATAAGTACTCTCTATCCAGAGATCTGCGACTATATACGAGGCAGAGCGCTTGCCATTCGTTCAATTTCTCTTTCGAGTTTCAATTCATCCTGTCAAAATGAAGTAAGCTTCTCTTTTCATCTCGTCTTGTCTCCTCTCTTCTCTCTGCAAATCAGGGAATTTTTTTTTGTTTTGTGGTTATGCTGATGTCATCTAGAGTTCATATCCTCCACAGCGCTGCACATGTAGTTGTAGGATTTGAAGGAATTGCTAAATTATGTTTTAACCTTAGTAGTTCTATGGTTCTGTTCATTTGAAATAGAGTTTTTGTTGAAGATTCAGTGCATTACAGATCATCTGAACTAAAATTTTGTAATTTATGTGCATTACAGATTATTCAAGCTCTAAAAAGGCTAAACGGTACAACTGATAACAAAACAAAGATGTCAGAAGAAACAAAAGAAATATTTGATCAATTGACAACATCAGCTGTGAAACTGATGGAGAATGGAGAATACAGTTAAGCATGGCAGTCTTTTGCTTTGAACTTTTTAATATGCTTATCTATATCATGCATTTAATTCAAGTGCTTTGCCATGGAAGCTGCATTCCGTGCGCAGTGTTGTTTGCTTAGCCAGAGATGGAACATTGTTTACTGACATATTTTTCGAATTTTTGTTTGATCAATTTAGCTAGAATTGTAGAATAATATATACTAGTTAGGATCTTGTTTTTGAACTAAACAATATTTGTAGTAAAATTCTGGTTCTGGTTCTTTGATGTTCTTGGTTTGTTTGTGTTCAATGTTGTTGGAATTTTGTTCCCTTTGGACTAATTGAAAGAAAAATACCTATTTCATTTACTGGAATATACTCTAACGTTAGCTTCTAGATTACAACAAATGACATAATGGATATCAAACAAGGAATTTAGTGTGAACTATTTACGATTGTGTTACAAGGTATGAATACTTGCTCGACGAGGTATGAATACTTGCACGACGATATATGAATATTTGCGCATGAGCTATTTACACTTGCATTACAAGTATTTGCTCGACGAGTTATGAATACTTGCATGACGAGTTATAAATACTTGTTCGATAAGTTATGAATACTTACGCGACGGACAATCCAAAATTATGTCATTATGGATCTCATTTGAAAAAAAAAATTGCGTAGAAGACCTCGTGGTTTTAGATTCGCAAAATTCTTCATAGATCATCATAATTTATTAGATACAAGCACTTGATACATGAACTATTCACATTTGCATGACGAGTTATGAATACTTGCAATACTTGATATTAATATTTTCAATACTTAATATTAATACTTTCAAACGTCATCCAGCGTCATATGAAAAAAAAAATTTATATAAAATTTGTTAGGTACAAACACTTGACATATGAACTCTTCACACTTACATAATGAGGTATAAATACTTGTAATATTTGATATTAATACTTTTAGACGTCATTTAATGTCATATGGAAAAAAAATTAAAATTTGATAGCATCTATTAGATACAAACACTTGATATATGAACTATTCATACTTGCATTACGAGGTATGAATACTTTGCAATACTCGATATTAATACGTTCAAACATCATCCAATGTCATAAGGAAAAAATATTGATATAATTTGTTAGATAAAAATGCTTGATACATGAACTATTCACATTTGCATGACGAGGTATGAATACTTGCAATACTTGATATTAATACTTTCAAACATCATTTAGTGCTATATGGAAAAAAAAATTGATAGAATTTGTTAGATAGAAACACTTGATACATGAACTATTCACACTGGCATGACGAGATATGTATACTTGCAATACTTGATATTAATACTTTCAGACATCATCCAATGCCATATGAAAAAAAAATGATAGAATTTGTTAGATACAAAATACTTGATACATGAACTATTTACACTTACACAACGAGGTATGAATATTTGCATGACGAGCTATGAATACTTGTACGACGGACAACTCAAAAGTATGTCATCATGGATCTCATTTGAAAGAGAAAATTATGTAAAAGACGTTCGTAGTTTTAGATTTGCAAAATTCCTCACTGATTGTCAGAAATATTGGTTAAATTGAACGGAGGAATAAAAAAATCACATCTAAAAATGTGTAAAAGAGGTAAGTGATGTGTCCAGTTTTTTTTTAAATACTTGATATATTATATATAAATACTTGATGTATTATCTATGAATACTTGCGCGCGCGTGCCAGTTGTAAAATCTTTCAACTATTAGGTGATTTTCAAATAGTAAGTGATCCTAGTTAGTAGTTATAGTTAATGACTTGGAAATGAGAGAAAGTTACGAAGATAGCCAGGTGCTCCCAAAAATATTACTCTTGTTCACATCTACATAACAGATTTGTTGAGAACTTCACCTACTCTTACCTTCTACTGAATCCATATCCTCTGCATTAATGCACCGTTTGAGTTAATTTTTTTAGCCGTGTGATCAAAATTCGGGCCAATCCAGTCCACGCCTATAATGCATGGGCCTTTAATATTAGTGCAGATTTAGATCAATCGGTTTAGATCTTAACTCAAAATTTGAGTTGACTCGGAGGTACGAATTCCCTTCTAATTCCCTCAAGGAGAGAAATAACTGAACAGTTGGAACTACAAAAGGCATTCTTACAAGTTGCAATCAATAATTTAACATTTACATATAGGAGTCAGACAATAAATCCAAGCACTAAATTAGAACTAAACTACAAAGAACAAATAACAAAGCAAACTACAATCAAACTTATAGCAACATCCAAAAGAATCTCCCAGCACTACACAGATCGCAAACAACACCAACATAAACCCTTATGATTTTCATACAATTGAGCTAATCTAATTAGATAGAAGTACAAAATGATATTTGTATATCCATCTGTCCTCTTCCAAACTGTTAGACACTAAACTTGGGTTCACCACAATCAACTAAATCTGCATCTGTAAATTTTTTAAAAAAAAATGAGCAATTTCAATTATTTATTACAGAACTTTACAAACTGTAATACATGAACTATTGAGAATATAGATCTGAAGCAAAGAGAGACTAACCAGTTAAGAGAAAACTATCATGACTCCGCAATAAAATGGCGGACCAGCATATCAAATACACCAGAAGTTGGTACACTATCACAACCAAGGAGTTCCTTCAACTTTGCATCGCATACTATTGTTGCATTTGCATTATCCTGTATGAAATCAATTTAGAACCAAGTTTGACTGAGCACAGTGTGGTAGCATATCCCAGTAGAAACCAAACAAACAGTCAGGCTCTTACAGTACACGACACTCAGTATTAATACGAACTGACTGGTGCCCGAAAAGTAGCAGTACTGTGCACTAAGTTAAATTGGTAATAAAGCAACAAGTAGTAAGCAACAAGCCAGGTTTAAAGTTCCATTAGTAACCATGAGGTCCATGACAAGAAGCTCATTTACTGAATATCTGACTCTCATTTTGTTAGATCTTAGTGGTATCAATACAGATATACCAGCTAGCCTGATAATTGTACCTCTAGATGGTTGGCTTTGACATAGTCTAATACATGTTTTAGTGCATCATCTCGTGTCATTTCTTTATCTTCTGAACCAATGAACATGGCCAGCTCATCAGAAACCAGCACTGAATTTGAATTTGAATTTTGATCTGATGATTCAGGCTTGTCACCCTTAGCTGCCAATAGCTCTGCAGCCCTGAGTCTTCTTGCTTCCAGTTCAACTGCTCAACAAATCAATAATACATTAATTAAGAGATATTTAAATAGATAAATTAACAAATCATTGTATGCGCCACCTGTTATGCTGGAGTCACATAGTGCCTAACCCAAGATTCAAAACCTGTCTTACTAGCATATTTAGGGTCTAATCCACAACTGTTACCAAGTCAATCCTAAGTGTATTTTTGCAAACCACAAAAGAGAATCCTCATCGCTTAATCAAAACATGCATGAAATACCAGTATAAGGCAGGCTGCTTTCACCCCCCCCCCCCCCCCCCCCCCCCCCCCCCCCCCACCACCCCTCTCCTCCCCTCTCGCACTCTTTGCATTTCCTTATCCTTTTTTTTGTCTGAGCAAAATGCTCTCTGCAACAGAGACATGGTCAAGCAGGGGCAAACAAATACAAGTGGGGACTGGAAAAATAAAGATTCTCCGATTTTGTCTTTAGATCTCATGCTCAAAACCTCAAATTGCACTCGTCTTAAGTTGGACCACAAAGACATGATATAATATGGTATTATAATGATTTGTGTGTACTTGTTTACTATACGCAGGAAAAAACTGTTTAAGTTCACATTGAGAATAGTTTAGTGAAGCTTAGTGAACCGATCTGATTCATGATTCACCATGCAATTCAGAAGAAAAAGATTCACGGTTCGAATGACGACAACATTAAGTAGGAATAGTGTGAAGAGTGAGATAATTTTGTGTTATGTAATAATCTCTGCAGGGCATACAATTTCAGCTTTTACAGGGCTTATATCAAAATATTTCCTCCAAGTTAATACAAGAACAGTTAATGCCAACTGTAACTAGAAAACCTTTTTACAAAATGATTGTTTGTCAACATCTGATTGGATATTTATACTTTAACCAATTCTTGGAATGCGAACAATAAAACATAAGATGCACAAATAATAGAGTATGACTAAGGACTCCTCAGAAAACTATGAAATTGTTACATGATATTATGACAAGTTTCTCAGTAACAAGACTCACAAACCCTGCATAAAGCCATCAAGTAAAACCAAACACATGTATTCAATACAGCAAAATAAATGATTTTAGAGGGGGGGGGGGGGGGGGGTACATGAGTCAAGTGGAGTGATATGCTTGGAGAGGAGCTTGTTCATCTTGAACATATCAGTGGAGTCAGTGTCAAATAGAATCTTGAGCGGATCATTGCAAATTATCTTCCTCTTGTCGTCTGGGTCCTGCAGGTTATTCTCCCTTATGTACGCCCACAACATCTTCACAATCTGTTTTTTCATCATATATGATTTGATTAGTAAATCATTAACATTGTCAATTTTAAATTTCATGGCTGTACCCTTCCTTATAAAACCTACAAAAAAGCAAGGATAACAGTGCAAATAATATTTCTTATAGATAATCCCCAGGAAGCATTGGAGAAACCAACCTACATATCTTTCTCAATTTCATTCAAGTAACACAAACTACCCTCCTTTGTCAATTGGCTATTAAGAGAAACTCACGAAAGAGAAACTGGCCACCCTAATCACCGGCAGCACTCCATATATCTAGAACCCACTCTTTGCCCCCTCCTCTCCTTTGCCCAGGCAGGTGTTGTCTACATTAGTTTCCTCATCCATTATTGGGTGCCATTCCAGTAAAAACAGAAACAAAATGAAAAAAAAAAAGACGTATGCTAGCGTTGTGCACAAAAGATAGCCGCCTTGAATTTCTCATAGTTTGAGGCTGTTCATTGAGGTTTATTTTTCAAACAATTGGTGCAAAAGGAAGACAGAAAACAGAGATCTCTGAGCCACTCTATTTGTATACAGGATTTGTAATTATAAAATTTTCCAAGTTTACTTTGTCAAAATTTGTTTTTCTTCTATCCGAAAGTAAGTTCTCTGAATATTGCCTGTATTGGAGTTTAAAGTTCAGAGTGAAGGAGTATATGGAAAGAAAACAAACCTGAGTACGAGACATGGCAGTCTCGCCAACAATTTTTTGGAGTTCAGGAGAAACACCACAGATTTTGTTCAGGCCACCAGGCCCTCCTCTTTTTCGCTTAACCCCACCAGTCCCACTGTATTAAAAAGAAGATAGATGTAAAACTAAATGCCCAATAACTGAGATTTGTACTGAATTCAATTAGGTGCTTATAGGTACTGGCAAACACCCAATGTTTAGTTTCTTTTTTTTTCCTTTTCCAAAACCAACACTATTTTTCAATCATTCAGAAATAAAGCAATACTGTGCAAAGAAGCCTCAATCAATTCCACCTTCGCAACAATAACCCTCAATTGTGCAAGCACCCTCTATTGGACGCAAGTTAGACTCAAACAAGCAAACTGGTTCTGATATACAAACACTAAGAACATAAATCTGACATTCTAAAATTCACTCAAAAGTTAATTACAGATAAAACACAATGATACCTAAAAAAACTACCTTGGCTTCCCATCCTCTCTCATACCTGACAAAACCCTGTACTTGTACATAGCTTCTGGTACTTGAGAGGATATGAATTCTTCTAACTTTAGCCCAACTATGGTCATAAACCTTACCAAACCAATTACTAACTAACAATAATGAATTAAGGCTCTGGTTCAAAATTGTTTCATCTTCTCATGAAATTGGATAAAGCTATGAAGAACTTCGATCGACATAACGTCTGGAAACAATTTCCTTATAACTACTTAAGTACCAATATCATTTACAGTTTATCAATAATTAAACCATAACTCAATTTCAGGGCAAAAAACTCAAATTCGTGAGAGAGACACATAAAGTCTATACCTTTCCTTAGAAGCATCTGTACTGTGAGACCCACTGACCTGAACCACAGGTTGTGGAGTTACCATCACAGCTTGCTGACCTGGTACAGTGTGGTATGCGCCAAACCTGTAAGCCAGAGGAGGGGGTGGATAGAAAGCCACTGGTACCTGCCCCATCTGCCCGAGCTGAACCCCCTTCCCTACCCCTGAGCCAGCTGGCACCTGCCCCATTTGCACCATCCCACTACTAGCAGGTCCTGTTGTACCAGTTGTCATCTGTGCGGCCACATTGCCCCCTCCCACATTGATGAGGTGCAGACCCGGAATAGGCTGGAACAGTAGGTGAGCTGGCGGTGGGGGATGGGGCAAGGTTACCTGTACCGGCTGTTGTACCACTTGAACTGGCTGTACTGGCTGTTGTACCAGCTGTACCGCTTGCAGCTGTTGATGTATCGGTGGAGAAGCCGGTGGTGGTGGGGCAGGGTTGAGAGCCGGCCTCCGTGGGCCCAGGAGAAGGTCGATCTGGTCGTGAATAAAGGAGGCTTTATGCGAAAGGTCGACTCCAAGCTTGGCCTCGGCGCCTCTGAGGACGGTGGCGAAGGAGGTGTCTACAGCGCCGGCTCCGCCGGTGGAGGTGCCAGAGGAGAGGAGAGACTCGACGCAACTCGCGATCTCCTGGTCAGACACCATGGCGTGGGAAGGGCGGGAGAGGGGAAATTGAAATTACTGGAATTATTGGAAAAATAATTCGACTCTATCTCTCTCTTCCTTCTCTCTATCTCTCTCCTATCTATTTGTCTCTTTCTCTCTCTTTCGCTCCTTTCCCCTTTCTCTCTGTCTATCTCTCTCCAAATGTGTCTTTCTCTCTCTTCGCCTGGGTAAGACGTAGGGTATGCTGTGACCCTGTGAGAGACCCAGTACTTTGACGGTTTTACCCCTGAGGTACGTATGTGAAGTTCCGCACCATCCAGTGAGTTGGATCTCGTCAGAATATCTGATATCAGCCGTGTGATAATATCTAACGGTTCAAATGTATCCTTTTGTTGGAACAGCACTGTACAGGATTTAATTTCTCGTATGTGTGGATTGAGATAGGGTTGGGTTCAATATTCTTGATTTCTTGGGTATTTTCGGAAACACCCCTTTAACTTATTCTTCTTTCATAAATACCGTATCAAGTGAAAAAGTGAGAGGTTCCGCACGTGTGAAAAAAGATTTTGTTGTTATCACGTTCACCGGTGATTAAATCTTTTCTGTCAGATGACACACCGACTCAGGGGCGGATCCACAAAGGTCAGGAGTAGTGGATTTGAAAAAAAATTTAGGCCCAGCATATTTTGGCCCGTGTGCCTACTCTGGATCATTATTGTGCCTACTTCTGGTTCAAATAAAACTTTATAACAAGCCCAAGCCCGTGCTCCACTAAAATATTAGCTGCTGTTTGCTGATCCGCTTCGTTCTCCGTTCGCTAGAGAGAAACCCAATAAAAATAAAATTTAAAAGAGTGAGTCTATGGTACTTTGCATAGCACGGATTAGTCCGTACTACGGAGTCATATTTTCATTTTGAAAATTTTAATGGTCGATCTGAATCTTAGTGCGGATTAAGATCACTTCCTTTAGCTTCCATTTGCCCAGATCTTAATTATCTGTCCGGACCTTAAGGCACCTCTACCTCTTCATTTAGCTTCTTTAGCTTTCATCCACGGATTAAGACAACCGAACATCAGTTCCTTAGCACTTATTAAGCTCTTAATTCTTTACTCTTAATCTTTTGTTGCCGAACGGCCCCTTAGATGAATTGGAACTCGAGTCTCTAATCCCGGCCACAAAATAGTTGTTAACAAAAAAAAAAATTTCAAAAATTGTACGGTTTTTTGTTATGAGATTATATATGAGATTTGTTATATTCGATCACCGGATACTTTTTCTTACATTTGAAGTTTTTATTTGTGCTTAAGTATGGCCTTCTTTTTAAAGAGAGTCTTGTAACTTTTCGTTTCTCCTGTAAGATAAGTGAAAGGTACAATTATTATAAATTAGCGAAGATAAAATGATAAATTTTGTTAGAGGTCACTAAATTTTATTTTTTTGTTACAAATTAGTTATTCAATTTTATAATTGTTAAAATTTATAATTGTTCCAATCAAGTTACTTTGTTACTATTTTCGTTAAAAAATAATAACATAATATGATGTAGATTCCACCTAAAATCAAACTAATGTATTTGAACTAGATATATAAAGTGATGAGTTATATATGAATTGATTGCCAAGCCATACGACGTTATTATTTTACACGAAAATTGTACAAAAGTAACTTGATTGAAACAAATATAAAATTAAGAACTCCTGAGAAACAAATTAAATTTAAGTGACTAATCATAAAAAACAAAGTTTAGTGACCCCATTAAATTTACCCAAGATAAAAAGTAACTCTACTAAAATCTATCATAACTCAATTAAAAATATTTTTTTATATGCATATTACTGATCAACTGATAATAGGAATTCATATTTCTATTTTGTAAATTTCAAATAGTCGATCCGAACCGATAAACATAATCTCTATATGAAAAGTACTTAGAAATAAAACTTATATTTTTTTTTTAGTTTAGTAGAAAATCACTTCTTTCGGATGATCCAGAATTTTAAATTAAGTGATTTTCTACCTATCTAAAAATATAGTAAAATTATCTAAAAATATAAAATTTGATTTCCAAATACATTTTTATGGGAGTAGAACTAGGGTGAGCTGTGCTCACCAAGCCTTTTGGTGAGCATACCTCCAAAAACCGCATTTACAAAGTTCAAATAGTCGATTCGACTCTTCCAACGTGTTCTTCATATTAAAATGTGCTTGGAGACCAAATTTTATATTTTTTGGAAATTTTTTACTATTTTTTCAGTGCATTTGAAAATCACAGCTTTTCATTAAATAAAAAAAAATTCAAAAAACACTGATTTTCAAATGCACTGAAAAATAGTAAAAAATTTCCAAAAAATGTAAAATTTGGTCTCCAAGCACATTTTAATATGAAGAACACGTTGGAAGAGTCGAATCGACTATTTGAACTTTGTAAATGCGGTTTTTTGGAGGTGTGCTCACCAAAAGGCTTGGTGAGCACAGCTCACCCTAGTTCTACTCTTTTTATGGAGAAATTATATTTAACAGTTCGGATTAACTGTTTGAATTTTGAAAATAAAAATATAAATCTCCATCATGAGTGGATCATATCATCATAGTCTCACTCAAAGGGCTCTATTAGTTTAACACTCTTCGAATAATTTTCGAGAAAATTAAACATTTATCTTTTCGTAGAATAGCAAAATATTTCACTGTGAAACACTTGTTCTTGATATAGAAATTTGACCATGTGATATTGAAAATTTGTATTGCGGTCATTACTAGGCCAAAAAACTTTTTTTTAGCTTGTTTAATAAAAATTTGAGATTGAGAACAAATTTGTTATTTTTTTTAGGGTATTAATAAAAATCACGGGACTTTCTATTTGAGATTATAGGACAATAGCTAGGGGTGAAAACGGTACGGATAATATTAGATCCGTATTCGAAAAATTAGATGTGAATATCTGATACCCGAATATCCGTGTGGATATGGATACTTATATGGTTTTATGTTTAAATGATCCGTATCGAATAGTAGATATATATCACATATTTTAATATATATTATGAAAAAATATTGTTATTCATCATTAAAATTAAATAAATATTATGAACTTTGGTATTTTCTAGCTGATATCTGATCCGTATCTGTATCCGGAAAATTAAAAAGGAATATGGATATAGTTTTACCACTATCCGTTCCGTATTCGCTCCGTTTTCACCCCTTGTCAATAGCAGGACAATTTTTATGGGGGCAAATTTATTTTAAACATCTTTGATAAAAAAAAATGGATAAAACATGACTATAAAAACATTAGAAAAAATAAGATGAGCCAAAACTTTTTTCTCACATATTATTTAGAAAACTTCTCTTTCTTTTCTTTTATGGTATGTGTTGATTCTTTTGTCTTTTTTTTTATCAAACATCTTTATCAGTCATCCTTTTTTTTAGAAATCACATTTTTCGGTTCTTCTGTCCTTTTTTTATTAAAATATCTAGCCCTTTATTGTTTACTTTTAATTTTTTTTTGTATATCCGTAATTAATATCAGAAAATTGCAATCATATTGTGAACTTCTGCACAATAATGTTGGTGGTGATAATTAAATATATGACTTTGTAAATCTTAAAAAAAATCACACAGTTGAGGTATAAACAACGAGAGCAGCTTGGGTCCGATGGGTTTCGGGACCGTCCGATCTGCTTTAAGATTCATGCGCACGAATTTAAAGCAGACACGAAAGTTGCGGGCGTGAATCTTAAAGCAGGTCGGACGGCCATCGAACCCATCGAACTCACTTTGAGTCCGATGGGCATCGGACCCAAATTGATCGCATAAACAACTGATTATGTAGGTGTTAATATTCACCATGCTGTTGGGATATGGAGACACATGCTGAGCTCAAATACTGTTTAAGAAGGTCATGGAACGATTAAGAATTTAAGATTATGTGTTCGTGTTGTTGTAGAGCTTGTTGTTGTTAGCTTTCCAAGGAATCTTGAATCGCAATAATCAAAATTCGGATAAAGAAGTTATGACCAAATTATCGAAATAGTGCAACACTGATGCGGGCATGGATGCACTGATGCTAATTTTAGCCGTATCTTTATTTATTTGGGGTGCGTTTGGATCGTCAAGAATAGAATGAAGTTAGCACTATTTTTGAATTAATGATTATTCTTCACCACTATTCTATGTTTTGATCAATCTAAAATAGAGCTATTTTTAGAATTAGCGCTGTTCTTGCTAACCCATTCAAACGATGGAATAGCGCTAACTTAGTTAGCGCTATTCTTACTATTTTTGGTGTTGTTTTCAGCTTATCTTTTCCAAACACATTGTACTACTTTTTAAAAAAATCTATAACTATTTTTGGGTAATTATTTTAGGCAAGATAGCGGACCTCTTTCTATGTTATTTGATGATATATTTTGGACCTATTTAAAAAATTATAATTTTGTATCTATTTAAAAAATTAGTAAATTAAAAAAAAATATAAAATTTAATTTAAAGTACATTTTAGCGTGGAGATTATGTTGAGCAACTTATATTGACTATTTGAACTTTTAAAAGCAGAGATGAAAATGTAAGATATCATTGGAATATAAAAAAGATGGAGCATTTTAACCCTACTCTTAATCTTTTAGGCCCTGTTCGGCTGCACTCCCATTTTTACTGTTCATGTGGGAAAAAATTTTACTCAGACTGAATTTTTTTCTCACGGGAACAGTAAAAATCAGTTCAAAATTTTTCTATTCCTGTGCCCAATTCCTTGCCCGTGTGTCCGCCGAACAGGCATTTATGTTTTTCATACGGAGAAGGGATGATGACACCTATGACACCTACTGTGCTTAACCAAATAGTACCTATCCAAACTAGACCTAAGGCTCGTAGGACTGTAAACACGTACAAAAAAAGTTAAAGGACAAATCAAAAGACGACTCAATTTTTTATTTAGGGCCTGTTCGGTCTCCAACTGAGATTAAGAATGGGTTCGAGATGTAGGCCAATTTGAACTATCTGTTACTGTGCGCATGGGAAAAAAAAATTCAGTTGAATTTTTTTTTCCACACGCACAATAACCGCACCGAACACAGGCCCTTGTAGTCGACAAAAAAATCATATTTTCATCAATTACGAGAATATCAGAATATGAGAAGCAAAGCAGTTGGGCGATATAATAATTATTTTAACATTTTTGTTTTCTTATTAGCATCTTCTTAATAAGCAAAATTGACAATAACTAAATTATTTTTAGATGGTCCAAATAGATAACTTGTTCCTCCAAAAATAAACAACTGTAATTTAGACATCCACAATTCGCCCACGGTACCGACCGATACAATGCTCAAAATAAACACCGATACCCTAATTATATAAATCCAATAAGAGGGCTCTTTTTATTTATTTATGATATATTACAGGGATCAATTTGAAAAAGGAAAGACGCCTTTCGTTAATTTAGAATCAGGACCGACGATTCATATGGGTCCGGATCCCCTAAAGTAACCCAATTTTGGGTTTTGAATCGAGACCGTTCGAGTCGAATCTGTTCGCTCGGGATGGTCTCGAGATTCGAATCTATCGTCGGGATGGATGATTCGGATTCGAATCGGACGGCCCAGATCTAAAACCCAAACATTGGGTTACTTTACTGGATCTCGATTCTGATATCAGGTCCTAACGCATATAAAGCTCCAGTTTGCATCGACCAGATCTCCTCTCTTTTTGAAAAACTTGACCGCGCGCTCTCTCTCTCTCTCCGCTCCTCGAGCTTGACGTGAGCAAAAATGGCGGATGATCTGGTTTTGGACACGGCGATTAGGAATTGGGTATTGGTGCCTCTCTCTGTTGTGATGGTTCTCATAGGGATTCTCCGCTACTTCGTCTCCAAGCTAACCCGATCATCACAGAATCCTGGCAAAAAGGCAATAAAAGAAGGGTATTTCTGTTTATTTTCGTGCAAATTTCTATATTTTATGTTTAGATGTCAATACTTGTTTTCCAATTGGTGTTGATTTGATCGTCATTATTTTGTTACCAAATTTAGGATTATATTGGGAAAATACAGTTGCCCTTTGGTTTTGGAAGAATTTTTTTTTAAATCTGAGTAAGTTCCAGTCAATAATCAGATCTTATTGTCTTGATTTTCGGTAGGCCGTGATGCTGCTATGAGAATGAGATACAAAACAATTAGCTTTGTTTCTTTGGGTTTTAAGTTTACCCCCACAGCAAGCTGGACATTACTTCGTGTCTTAGAAAGTTGGACTAGACAAAATTCTATTTGAGTTAACATCGATAGGAAAAAAGAATCTGTACTTGATTACGAAGTTTCACCCACTTCAAGTAAGAAAACACACCTAATTTATTGGTAATTTCTTTAATTTTGTATGTAGGCAAGCAGTAATTAGAGCAAGAAATTTGAGGTCTGGGGCCCATCTAATTCCATCAAAGTCATTTCGCTCTCGGCAAATTTACTTCACCAATGAGGTACACAAAATTTTAGTACCAGATAACAGTACAGTACTGGTTCTTGCACTGACTGCGTCCTGTTTTGAGTGCCCATAAAGTTTGTAGTCGATGTTTTGTTATTTTGAATTCTGCAATTAGATGTCTGCCTTAAGATTTTGTTTCAGCCAACTATCCACTGAGGCCTGTTGATTAGAGTATTGACCATCTATTGAGGCATATATGTGTTGGTATGGGTATTGCTTAGCGCATTAGAATACAATACCTGCCGGGACTATACTGGTTTTATGTATGATTGACTAAGCATCCAATGGGTATGCTATGATGTTAAATACCTACGATAAGCTCTGATATTTTATAAGCTATTGCATGTAACTTTGCCGCTCAACCAAACAAAGCTGTTATGGTAATCATAATTGAGAGAGAGAGAGAGAGAGAGAGTTACTGGGAAAAGAAAAGGTATTCCATAAGTTGTATAACTGCATCACATGAGGCTTTTGTTCATAAAGAAAGAGTTTCATGGCTATAATAGGAAAACGGGCCGCTTTATGTCCCGAGAGAAGAGGCACAGAGGGCACAAGCACCGATGTTTCAGGACCCAAACATGGCCATGGACATGACGAAAAAAAACCTACCTCAGGTATTATCAATTTTTAAGTTTTACATTCTTACCCCTGGCGAAACTACAAAATATTACCCATGCCCCGAAGTAATTGGTTACATCATGCTTATCCCTTCATGAATGTTCAATGTGCTGCATGCTTGTCATTTACCATGATAATAGTTAATTTTTTATTTTTTGTTTTTAGTTCTTCTATTGTACACTCAAATTTAAAAGTTGACCTTCTTTTCAGATTCTTGCATCTCCCTTATTTCAGTCTCTTACATATGCTTGGGTGAACTTCTTCTTTTCCGGTTTTGTGGCAGGTACATGCAAAGCAGTTTTTTAGTTTCATAATTATTTTCTCAGAAACAAATAAAAGTTATTTTTTTGGCACAAACATTACTCCTAATTCCCGATCACAGGATGAACTTCGGGCATATTTTACAGTATTTCCATTTTCATTTACTTTATCTTGCAATTAGAGATACTGACGAGGAACATGTCCTATTCCTCTGCATCTAGTACAAAAGGCTAAATTTGACAGAATACAAAGCAGATTTGACTACAATTAGATGTCTTCTTTGTGCAGTGTTTCCCTGTTTTAGCTGATAATATTAGACATATCTTGAGAAATAGGTTTTGATTCCTGAGTTAGTACCTTTAGTTGCTTTTACGGAATGAGCTGAAATAAGGCTAAGTCTAGTGTGTGTTAGTACGGCCAACCATATTCTTTAGACAAGAAACTAATAAAATAATTGATTTGCATTATACAAGTATTGTTGATAAATTATTTTCTTAAATAAATGTTGTTTGTAATCATCACTGCTCTTTATTTACGAGCATTGGAATTGACATACTTTTTCTTGTGAATTATATATTTGATATCTCAGCAAAGATACCTTTTCCATTAACACCTCGATTTCGGGCCATGCTGCAATATGGCATTGACTTGAGCACTGTTGATGTCAGCTACGTCAGCAGCCGTTCTTGGTAAAAGTTGTTAATTTGTTATTACTTTAATTTAATCAAAAGTTCACTTGTGCCCCACAAAAACTCAAGACATCCTTTGTCTCTCTCGAAAAGCTGAAGACAACTTAGGCCCATATAAAGCACTGAAAACATCAATCGAGCCCCCTCATCTCCAAGTCGATCAATTAAATGATTAGCATTACTCTACTCATATCTCTCGATAGGTTATGGATTTGTGGGGGTGTGCATAGATTGTCTTATTTTGCTGAGATAAATGATTTACAAAGCTGTGCATGACATTTCATTTTGACAGTTGGTTCTGAGGAAAGTTTTTATGGCACCCACATTTCCCCTATAGCCTCCTCAGCTATATTTCCCAAAATGCCCAAGGTCTTTTCCTTTGGGTGCAATGAAACAGTGCTGAAGGTGATGTACTTTGAGCCTTTTTCATCAGTGAAGGGTATTTGGATATTAATTTCTTGGTAGGTAGGGGCTGCTCTAATTTGTCGTGCGGACTAATTTTGTTTTGGATTAGTCCAGTGTTGTCACAAATTAGGATTAATTTGGTCTGTTTACTGTTTTGCCCCTGTTTAGGTATTTCTTGAATCTCTTCGGATTGAGGGGTTTCTTCGGTCTCATTCTTGGAGAAGAAAATGGTAAGTTGGATTGGATTTATGTTTATTGGTATTATTATTGAGGGATTTACTTACAACATTTTTATGTTACAACATCTTACAACAATTCAATTTGGTTTTACAATTTTCAAAGTCCAAACAATTGATTCAAACCGTTCAACATGATCTCTATATTAAAATGTGCTTGGAGATCAAATTTTACATTTTTTTGAATTTTTTTAATAAATATTTTACAAAACTGCTGTTTTTAAACATTTATGGACCACTGAAAAAAAACAGTTTTGCAAAATACTTAATAAATAGTAAAGAAAACTAAAAAAAATGTAAAATTTGATCTCCAAACACATTTTAATTTAGAAATCATGTTGAACGATATGGATCGATTGTTTGGACTTTGAAAAAAATCGAAAAATCAAAATTTTTTAAGATGTTGTAACTTACAAATGTTGTGAGTGGATCTCTCCTCTTCTATTTGGTTGTTAAAACATTTCCAGACTTTAACGGTGTTTGTTTTTTACTTCAATTCAGCAACTGATGATGCACAAAAGATGATGCAAATGAGCGGTGGTGCATTTGGTTTCAACGCATCACAGGTATCAAAGAATTTGAATTATTGTGAATAATGTGTGTTATTTCTATGAAGCATTGGCTGTCATGATCCATGATATTTAGTGTTTGATCCATGATATTTACATGATATTGTCTGATTAGAAAATGATAGCAATTAATCTGGGAAATGTTTGTTGTAAATTTACCAGGGCTTAGGCGTAGAGAGGGATAGTTTGGACAAAATACAACATGAGTGGGCCCTACCCAAGATGGAGCACCGTGCTAAGGATGTATTGAAAAGTCTTGCAAAAATATTATAGTAAATTAATTATCTCTGCAATTATTATATATTAGCGAAGATAAAAGTTACTCTACTGAAAATCAATTATTCTTTTGTTTATATCTAATTTTTTTCTTTTCATACTGCACGTGTATATAGGTTTCTTATAGGACCTTGTATATAAACTTGTTTTAATTTATCAATACAATGTTAGCGGTTAAACCGCTAACCTTAAAAAAAGAAACTGTACTGAAAATCTATTATTACTCAAATAAAAAAAATACTTTTTTTATACAAGGATTTTTTTAACTTTAACACTTTAAATATTTCTTGAGAAAATCAAACATGCATTTCTTCGTAGAATGACAAGATATTTTACTGTGAAATACGTATTTTCGATGTAGAAATTTGTCCACGTGATATTCAAAATTTAGATTGCGGTCATTATTCTCAATGTGTGGAGTAGAATTAACAAACTTTCTTTTTATTTTGTTTAATACATCACACTTACTATTTTAGATTGTGGGATGATCATATTGGGACAATTTATGTGGGAGTGAGTTTTTTTTTGAAAATTTTCGCAGAAGTTGCGAGTTGAGTTTATTTTAACCATTTTTAGTAAAAAAAAAAGGAGATAAAACATGACTATAGAAAAACATTGGAAAAAATAGGATGAGTCAAAACTTTTTCCTCCCTCTTTATTTAATTTAGAGAAACCATCTTTTGTTTTCGACTTGAGAGTAGGTCCGATGGGCATCGGACCTACTCTCGTTCGATGAGTTTAAACATCGTTTATTTTCTTTAAGATTCATACGGAACGCTTTAAAATTCGTGTGTGTCTGTTTCAATTTTCGTGCTCACAAATTTTAAATTAGACCGGAAGGTCATAATGCTCGTTGAACCTAAAGTAGATCCGATGGGCATCGGACCTACTCCATTCTCTTTGTTTTCTGATATTGTTTTCAAGTTTGTCCCTGACATTTTTGACTCAGCCTCTTTTCTTTTATGATATCTGTTGTTCTTTTTTTCAACAAACATCTTTGTTCGTCATTCTTTTTCGTAGAAACCATATTTTTCCGTTCTTCTGTCCATTTTTTTCTTAGCAAAATTTTGAATATCTCGTCCTCTATTGCATATTTTTTTTATAATATATTTGTTTATCTATAGTTAACATTAATAAAAATGTAATTATGTTGTGAACTTGTGCACAATAATGTTTATGATAAGTACCTGGCTTTATAAATCTAAGATCAGACAGTTGAGGTACAGAACTGACTATATAGATGTTAATATTCACTACGCTTGCGAAAATAACATGTATAAATACTTAGGAAACAAATCTACTGAAATTCTCACTCGTGAACAGTGTTCCTGAAATCTCTGCTTTTAGAATCCAACCGTCAAGCTGTTTTTAGATGCGTGCACAGAAAAATCAACTGTTTCGAGATACGTGCATAAAAAAAGTTGGATGGCTGAATTCGAAATTTCAGAAATTTCATGAACACTGTTCACGAATGATGGATTTCAGCAGATTTCAATTCAAATACTTAACAATGAAGACATAAACACTGTAGTATAGAATTAATACTTAACGAAATAGGTACAGACACGTAAAAGTGTAAACATTCGACTTTGCAAGTGTAAATAAATATCTAACCGTGAAGGTCTAAACACTTAGTAATATACATATTAACAATTTACAAGGTAGGTGTTAATACTAAAAAAATCGACTACATAAATTGGAAACACCAAACTGTTTAATCTTAAGTACCGAATAATTGACGTATAACCTAGTATTCGGAATTATCTCTTTGTTAAAATTTGTTTTGTACAGGAGCGGATGCAGGATTTTGATCAGGGTAGGGTAAGAAATTATTGAATCGGATTTCAAATTGAATTTAATTAGACCGTATCTTACATAATTTACCAAATTTAATATACAATGGGCCAGTTATCTTAATTGGACTGCAGGGTAGGGCAATATTAATTTTCAGGGTATGACAAAGGCCCAAAATTCAGTCTTTGTAAATTAGTTTTGGATTTTCAGGATAGAACAGTTGCCCTACCTGTGCTAAAATTTGTTCCGCCCCTGATTTTGTACATTTTCATATCTTATATTCTAGGTCTGCCTTTGTATACATAGAATATAAAGATACTTCAACAAAATATGACATATTTCTTTAGCAAAAGAACACATCTCTTCATCGAACTATGCATTTGTATTACATATTAGTTTACATACTCAAATTCCAACATTTTAGACGGTCCAATACAAACGGTACCGACCGATATGATACTCAACATAAACAACGATACCCTAATTATATAAACATGCTTTTCCAATAAGAGAGCTATTTTTTTATTGGGAAAATTTTATATATACCACTTCAAAACTATGAAATTATGTATGCCCCCTCTTTAAATTTTTAATTACGTATTTACCATTCAAAATTCTAATAACTTGCATATTTATCCAATACAATTTAAATATATATCAAATATATCCAAAACTCAAATTAATTATATTTAAGATTCTTAAAACTATAATTAATTAATGATTAATTAAAACTTGACGCATTCTCATAACTCAAATCATTTCCTTGGTCTAATAAAGCAAACCTAAACCTTTAAACAGATTCTATGGTGCAAATGGAGAAATAAAGAAAAGAAATCTAGCTGATAAACTTAGAGACTCTATCCAAAGTATGATATACATAAACTTCAGTTCACTAATATAACCGCAAAAAAATTCAAATATTGAAATTCAAACAAATCAAATTAATACATACACACTCTTGATTCAACTTCAAATGTTTGAAATGACTACTCTCTAGAAGCTTGTAACAACAAAGGGAATGTCTGCACAAGAAACAAAAGCCTGTATTCACTGAAATTTTTTCTTTCTTTCAAACAAATTGCTCACCTAATAAATTAGATATATGATCACCTACCGGGGCTGTTCGACAACAAGGGATTAAGTCTCCTTAAGGCTTAATCCGCCCATTTAACTTCCTTAGTCGCTTAATTCTACCGAACATCAATTCTTTAGCGCGGATTAAGATCACCTCCTTTAACCTCATTTTGCCCGGATTTTAAGGCATCTCTATCCCTTCCTTTAGTTTCCTTAGCTTTCACTCATAGATTAAGACAACCGAACATCAGTTCTTTAGTGCTCCTTAAGCTCTTAATCCCTTGTTGCTGAATGGCCCCACAAAAATTATATCAGAATAATTAGAAGGTATTGGATTTCCGTCACCATATAGTTATGTAACTTGTGAGCATTTTTCATCTATTGGAAATAAAAGAGAAGATACTTCAAACGTAAAATGCAGACCCTTAATTTTTTCATTTTGTGAACAGGACTAAGTTATCTTGCTGACTCTTATGGGCTTGAGGCATGGGCGGAACTAGAAAATAGAGATTGAGGGGCTGAAAAATCAAATATAGTGCAATTTCATTTTATAAGAGGGGCTAAAAGGTATTAATACATATGAGAATTACAAAATTTAATGGACTAAAGTATAAAATTTCAATTTATAGGGTGGCTTAGCCCTCTTTGCTCTCTACTACGTTCCGCCACTGGCTTGTGGAAGTCTGCTAGTCGATTTTCATAGATGAAGTGGCATTAGCCATTTGTTGCGAGGTCAGAAAAATCTCAAATTGAGGGACTTGCTCGATTGTGGGTGTATATATTCCAAGTTTCTATGTAAGTCTCTCTTTTTCTTCTGATGTAATCTCTTATCTAGATTTTAAGAGTTCTTTCTTCTCGGATACTGAAGAGAGTTAGAAGCGATTAAAAGGAGATGTTTAGCGCGGGAGGAAAGAAAAAGAGACACTATTTTATCGCTAAAGACAGAAGAAGACGAGAGCAATCATCATTTTCATCTAAAAGGAAATGGAAGGAAGAAGGGAGGACTTAATTATACTTTTATATAAGATTAAACATAATTAATATTAGTTTTCAATTAATTAGATAAACACGTGACTTATTAGAATTTAAAATAGTAAATGTGTAATTATGAAATTTGGAGAAAAAGATACGTAATTTCATAGTTTTTGAGTGGTATACATGAAGTTCTCCTTTTTTTTTATTTATGATAATATGAAATATACTACAGGGATCATTCCGAAAAAGAAATAGGTCTTTCCTTAATCTAGAATCAGGACCGTCGATTCATTCAAGGTCCTTACCCAAGCTACAGTTTGCATCTCTCCATTCTCGACCAGATCTCTCTCTCTCTCTTCGTTCTTCGACCTTCACTAGAGCAAAAATGGCCGATGATCTGGTTTTGGACACGGCGATTAGGAATTGGGTCTTGGTGCCTCTCTCTGTTGTGATGGTTCTCATAGGGATTCTCCGCTATTTCGTCTCCAAGCTAACCCGTTCGTCACAGAATCCTGACGCAAAGGCGATAAAAGAAGGGTATTTCTATTTATTTTCGTGCAAATTTCAATTATTTTCGTGCAAATTTCAATTATTTTATGTTTAGTTAGGAATACTTGTTTTCCAACCGATTGTTGATTTGATCGTCATTATTTTGTAATTCAATATAGGATTTTATTGGGAATACAGTTCCCCAAGCTATAGACTTTTGGTTTTGGAAGAAATTTTGTTTTAATTTGAGTAAGTTCCAGTCGATACTTAGATCTCATCGTCATGATTTTCTGTAGAGCGTGATGCTGCGATGAGTTACAAAACAATTAGCTTTGTTTCTTTGTGTTTTAAGTTTACTCCAACAGGAAAACAATCTACTTGAGTTAAAACAAAACTTTACTTGAGTTGATATCAACAGGAAAAAAAATCTGTACTTGATTACCAAGTATTCACCCACTTCAAGTAAGAAAACACACCTAATTTTTGGTAATTTATTCACTTTGTATGTAGGCAAGCAGTAATCAGAGCAAGAAATTTGAGGTCTGGGGCTCATCTAATTCCATCAAAGTCATTTCGCTCTCGGCGAATTTACTTCACCAATGAGGTACACAAAGTTTTAGTACCAGATAACAGTACAGTACATGTTCTTGCTCAGTGGAACTGATTGCGTCCTGTTTTGAGTGCCCTTTAAGTTCGTAGTTGATTTTTTGTTATTTTGAACTCTGCATTTAGATGTCTGCCTAAAGATTTTGTTTCAGCCAACTATCCACTGAGGAAGCCTGTTGATTAGAGTATTGACCATCTATTGAGGCATATATGTGTTGGTATGGGTATTGCTTAGCGCATTAGAATACAATACCTGCTGGGACTATACCGGTTTTATGTATGATTGATTAAGCATCCAATGGGTATGCTATGATGTTAAATACCTACGATAAGCTCTGAAATTTTAATAAGCTATTGCATATAACTTTGCCGCTCAACCAAACAAAGCTGTTGTGGTAATCATAATTGAGAGAGAGAGAGAGAGAATTACTGGGAAAAGAAACGGTATTGCCATAAGTTGTATAACTGCATCACATGAGGCTTTTGTTCATAAAGAAAGAGTTTCATGGCTGTAATAGGAAAACGGTCTGCTTTATGTCCCGAAAGAAGATGCACAGAAGGCACAAGCGCAGATGTTTCAGGACCCAAACATGGCCATGGACATGATGAAAAAAAACCTTTCCATGATTATACCTCAGGTATTGTCAATTTTTAAGTTTTACATTCTTACCCCTGGCGAAACTACAAAATATTGTTCATGCCCCGAAGTAATTGGTTACATCATTTTTATCCCTGCATAAATGTTCAATGTGCTGCATGCTTGTCTTTTACCATGATAATATTTCATTTTTCATTTTTTGTTCTTCTTTTGTTCACTCAAATTTAAAAATTGACCTTCTTTTCAGACTCTTACATTTGCTTGGGTGAACTTCTTCTTTTCCGGTTTTGTGGCAGGTACATGCAAAGCAGTTCCTTAATTTCGTAATTATTTTCTCAGAAACAAATAGAAGTTTTTTTTGGCACAAGCGTAACTCCTAATTCCCGATCACAGGATAAAATTCTGGCATATTTTACAGTAGTTCCATTTTCATTTAGTTTATCTTGCAATAAGAGATTCTGACGAAGAATATGTCCTATTCCTCTGCATCTAGTATGAAAGGCTAAATTTGACAGAACACTAAACAGATTTGACTATAATTAGATGTCTTCTTTGTGAAGTGCTTCCCTGTTTTAGCTGGAATGATATTAGACATATCTTGAGAAATAGGTTTTGATTCCTGATTTAGTTGCAGTACTTGCTTTTACAGAATGAGCTGAAATAAGGCTAAGTCTGGTGTGTGTTAGTACAGCCAACCATATTCTTTAGATAAGAAACTATTAGAATAATTGATTTGCATTATACAAGTATTGTTGATGAATTATTTTCTTAAATAAATGTTGTTTGTAATCATCACTGCTCATTATTTACGGGCATCGGAATTTACATACCTTTTCTTGTGAATTATTTGATATCTCAGCAAAGATACCTTTTCCATTAACACCTCGGTTTCGGGCCATGCTGCAAAATGGCATTGACTTGAGCACTGTTGATGTCAGCTACGTCAGCAGCCGTTCTTGGTAAAAGTTGTTAATTTGTTATTACTTTAATGTAATCAAAAGTTCACTTGTGCCCCACAAAAACTCAAGATATCCTTTATCTATCTCCAAAAGTTGAAGACACTTAAGCCCGTATAAAGCACTTGAAACATCAACCAAGCCCCCCCGATCTCCAAGTGGATCAAATAAATGATTAGCATTACTCTACTCATATCTTTCAATAGGTTTTATGGATTTGTGGGGGTGTGTGTAGAATGTCTTATTTTGTAGAGAAATGATGCAAGGCTATGCACGACATCTTGACAATTAGTTCCGAGGAAAGTTTTTATTGCACCCACTTTTCCACTATAGCCTCAGCTATATTTCCCAAAATGCCCAAGGTCTGTTCCTTTGGGTGCAATGAAACAGTGCTGAAGGTGATGTACTTTCAGCCTTTTTCCCAAAATGCCCAAGGTCTGGTAGGCAGGGATGCCCTAATTTGCCGTGTTGTCACAAGTTTGGATTAATTTGGTCTGTTTACTGTTTTGCCCCTGCTTAGGTACTTCTTGAATCTCTTCGGATTGAGGGGTTTCTTCAGTCTCATTCTTGGAGAAGAAAATGGTAAGTTGGATTAGATTAATGTTTATTGGTATTGTTATCTATCTTCTATGTGGTTGTTAAAACACTTGCAGACTTTAACGATGTTTGTTTTTTACTTTAATTCAGCGACTGATGATGCACAAAAGATGATGCAAATGAGCGGTGGTGGTGGATTTGGTTTCAACGCATCCCAGGTATCAAAGAATTTGAATTATTGTGAATTATGTGTGTTATTCTATGAAGCAATGGCTGTCATGACTGCACTGATTTACTTGCTAGTTCACTCCCTTTATTCCAATTGAAAAAACTGAAAACTTAGTGTTTGATCCATGATATTTACATGATATTGTCTGATTAGAAAATGATAGCAATTAATCTGTGAAATGTTTGTTATAAATTTACCAGAGCTTAGGTGTAGAGAAGGATAGTTTGGACATTTTACAGCATGAGTGGGCCCTACCCAAGATGGAGCACCGTGCTAAGGATGTATTGAAAAATCTTGCCAAAAAATTATAGGAAATTTAATTATCTCTGCACCTGTGTTTATCTTTCAACCAACAATATTTTGCTATTAAGTATTTAATACAGCTTGTGCCAGCGAGTAAGGCGAATGCAACTAATTTGGCATATTTGGCAGGATTGAATGTAGTTTTTGTTTTGTTGCTCTGCTCCGTTTATGTATCATTAGTTATTGTTTTGTGTAGATTTTGACATGTATTTCCTCAAGCTTCTGTTAGAGGCAAATTTTCTTGCGGAATGTAGTTTAGTAGGTATTATCTTTTCTTTTGAAAATGGATTGCTCACTAATTACTACAAGGAAACTATTAGAAAATTCTTCATAGTAGTACCATGCTGTACCTTTTTTCCATAGCATTTCTTTCCTGTCAATTTGCTTGTTTCTTTCTTGATTGAGGTTTTGCCGTTTTGGAAAGATTTCAGGCTTGCGCATGCTTTCTACCTTACCTGTTGTCTGTTGAGCCTTTTGACCTCATATTCTTCATTTTAGTTCTTTAAATCCGGGTTTAGTAAATTGATATGGTGTTGTGAAATTTAAAGGAAATATAATTGGATTTAGGCACACCTTTATTGTATCTGTACATATTTGTTTATCTAAGTTGAGATAAAATTGATGACGGGTGCTATCCAGTTTTGATGAAGTTAAAACCTGTTTTGACATGTGTCAAATAATTTGTTTGATCTTCAAAATTCATTCTTTAGATCCTTTAAATGTAGAATACATTAAGGGCTTGTTCGGCCAAACACTGTACGCGTGGGAAAAAAGAAATTCACTCAGACTTCGTGAATTTCAGTCCACACACAGTGTTTTGGCCATTTAAAAATTCCCATTCCCGTTCCCTTTAAACGGCTGAACTGGTCCAATATTATTTTTAAGTATATAATACCGTCGAAGATCTTTAAAAGATAAGAACTAAGGAAACGACAAGAGGAATATTTGATAGGAGAGTTTATACGATTACACAACTCTTTCATGTCTAATTTGAAAAAAAATATCATTACTTCTATTTAGATGTAATATAAATATATATTTTTTAGAATAGTATTAGTTAGTGCCATTTTATTAGTTAAAATTTTATAAAATAACATGTTATTGCTCTTTTGAAAAAAATACAGTTCAAATAACATTTGAACTATTTTAAATTCATATTATTTGGATTAACATTATTTTTTCTATTTTGACAATTGAAAAACATCTTTTAAAGATTTTTCTAATCACATACAGACATGCTCTGGATGAAAATTGATCATTATACTTTAATTTATTCCTCTAGAGTAGGGCTGGCAAAAAAAGTTCGTAACTTGTGGATCGCTCGTGACTCGCCTCTGACTCGATTGTTGATAGTGGACCGAGGTGTTAGCGAGCTAGCTCGTCAGTAGTTCGGTCCGGAATTAACAAGTTGAGCTAGGACCTAGCTCGGACCGAGCCAGTTTGGCCCATTAATGAGCTAGAGGACCCATCTCCGAGAATTAATTTCTCACCGTGTAGGTTTTAGGGTTTTAGTCAAAAACAACGTGGCTCGTTTCTTCTCTCCAATTTCGCTGTGGTGTTCTAGTTTTTGTTGCTCTAAAGTTATCCTGACTTCTAATTTTTGTATTCCAAGCTCGTCTCTCTATTTATTTGCTCACTTAGCGAGGTATGTTGATTGCAAGTATGAATATATGGAGTATAATCGTATCAATAAATTTTCAATTGTACCAATTCATTGGTAGCAGCACGACAGAGGAACTCAAATTGTACACTTTTGACTAAGAACTCACTGGTAACATGAATTTTATTTTGGTTGAGAAAACATTAGAGGTGCTTGCTTAGCTCGTGAGCTAGCTCGATCCAGCTCAGGCTGGTTTGTCACGATTTCAAGCTGAGATTTTAGCTCGGCTGCCCTAAGTACAGCTCACTTGACAGTAATTCGGTCCGAAATTAACAAGCTGAGCTGGAACCGAACCAGCTCATTGCCACCCTACTCTAAAGCCACAATTTCTTTTTTCTTTTGATTAGTTCATATCCCCAAAGAGGAGGGTTCAAATGCCTCCCTTTTTCATGCCTCCACCATGCCTCCATTTTAAAAACTTGAATAACTCAAAATTTAAAACTTAAAAGTCAAAATAAAACCGTTGGATATGATCTACATCATTATATCTATGTGCTCATAAAAAATTATGACACTTTAATTTTGTTTTTAGGTGAATCAATAAGTTGAAAAATCAACGTCTAGAAATTATCCACATTAGTACGTTTTTTACAAGCTCTTGATGACAACCAAAACAAAATCAAAATGTCATAATTTTTTATGAGCACATAGATATAATGATGTAGATCATATCCAACGGTTTTATTTTAACTTTTAAGTTTTAAATTTTGAGTTATTCAAGTTTTTAAAAATGGAGGCATGATGGAGGCATGAAAAATGGAGGCATTTGAACCCTCCTCATCCCCAAGTAGCTAATCGAAGTTATTGAGTGTAAGAAGTATTAAAGTTTAAAACATAGCCAAAATAAGTTTAGATTGACAACCGGATTTTTGACTAAATTTTTAGAGAGACTTTTTTCTTTTTCTTTTTCCATAGCTCTTTTAGAAATACTTCTTTTTCTTAAAATTGATAATCACAATAAGTTTCATGTAATCAAGTAAGAGTGAGGCTATTCTATTTTTGCAAATTGCGGATCAGTTCGTATTATTAATCAATATTTTTGTTTTCAAAATTCAAATAGTCAATACGAACCTTCATGAAGTGAATTCTATATGAAAATGTATTTGAAAATCAAATTTTCATTTTTCAGAATTTTTTTACTAATTTTTTAAATAGGTTGAAAATCACCGCTTTTGGATGATTCAAAAATTTTTAGATCTTGTAATTTTCTATCTATCTAGAAAAATAGTAAAAAAAATCTAAAAAATGTAAAATTTAGTTTCAAAGTATATTTTATATGAACTCTAGTTGAACTTTATTTGAATTTTATTACTAATATTTTATATAAAAAATTGTTTGGATTGATTATTTAAACTTTATTTATGAAAATATCATTTTATAGCGCATATTGTTATGCACTTTGGAAAATAATATACCCTCACTCACATAGTAATATTGCAAGAAAAAAAATGTCTTATTTGTCATCAGTTGTATTAACGAACGGTCACAGTCACTTTATAATTTTGTATTATGTGCAAGTAGAGTTAGTTTATTGAGAATAAAAATAAGGAAATATATTGTTGTACTTCAAAGTTCAAAACCCTAGTATACTGGAATTCGTATCCTCTGCATTAACTCAAAAGAGAATCTTTTGAGTTAATGCATCGACCATGCGATTTGTTTTAAGATTCGTGCGGACTATATCTGCACGAATATTAAAAGACCCATATGTTATAGATAAGAGCTAGATTGGCTCTGTTTAAAAATCAGACGGTTGAGATTCATTAAGTCAAAAGATTCCATTTTGAGTTAATGCAGAGGATACGCACTCAGTATACTGAGAAGAAAAACCCCTATTGCCCAAGTCCTCTGCTCCACATTACCACATCCCTGGGAAACGAAAAATAAACAAAATGGCTTCTTTGTCAACTTACGCACCTACTCTCCGCCTCTCCACCCATCTACCGACCATCTCTGCGTCCAGCGCAGCCCCTTGCCGGAGATGGTGGCGCCACCGCTCGTCGGTCAGCTGTGTCTACTCTTCCTCTCCATTCGGCGCGCCAATGGAGACAGCCAAGATAAAAGTGATCGGAGTTGGTGGCGGTGGCAACAATGCCGTCAATCGCATGATTGGTAGTGGTCTCCAGGTTCTCTCTCTCTCTCTCTCTCTCTCTCTAAAAGGGATTTTGGCTTGCAATCAAGTACATATGCAAAATTGAGTCGATGGGAAATATTAATCTACTAAGCTACCGTGATTAGTTAATTGCCTAATTAGGTAATAGAATTCTGGATAGTTACGTTTTGTTACTCAGTTTATCATTCTGTTTACTGAATTATTCATGTTACAGGTTTTGAGTATAGGTGCTCAAATTTGGCATTGCTGCCTCTCAATTTTAAAGTTATGTCTTTGTTATTAAGATAGCAATCTTTGTCTCCCTACAAATCAGTTTTGGGCAGCTTTCTAAGCTGCTACCAGTGGCAGAATTTAAGGTAGCAATCCACAGTACCTTACTAATGCTTGAATTATAGAAATTTTTATTGTTGTAGAACATTGCCCCCTCCCCTCCCCAGTTAGTAACATAATAGATCTAATTTTACATCAATTAAGAACTAAATAATTTATGAGAATGTTAGTTAAAAGAAATTTTTTATGTATATACTCATAACATCTCTTTTTTATGGTAGTAAATTTAGAGCACAGGACAAACAACTATTTTACCCGGAAGGCATTAGTTATTGATTAATCTCTTTGATTTGTTTTTCCTGAATGTGTGTTTAAGTGTACCATTTTACAAGCTAATCAGGTGTTGATGTTATTTTCAATTTGAAAGTAAATTATGGATGTTCTAATGAACTATGTAGCACAAACATGGACATGTGTCTAGTACGACAACACGACACGACACGACACATCATTTCGATTGAATTTCTATTGGAACAAGAATGTCGGTATTGTGTCAGACACTTGCACAATACGTGTCCAACACGGATATAGCACTATAGAATTATTCGTGCTGTAGAGCTAGCTAAGAAGTTATAATTTGTTCTCAACAAATATTAAAAATTTAATATCATTCTTTTTCTGCTATATTCATCTTCTCGGCCCCCCTTATTCCTTAATTCTGGCTGGTTCTAAACCAATATAGTCTTCGTTTTTATTTCGATGTAGTTTCTGATGAAAACTTTATTTTTTTGATAAATTAGGCCTCAATCAATTATGAAATAAGAATAATAAAAGAACAAAATTTTAAGTAGAAATAGTGACTTCTCTTTTTTAGGCGGCAGGGGTGGGGTGGGGCTGGAGATATGACATGTCTTCCTATCCAACAATCAGGATTGGATTACCTCGGGACTTGATAAGATTCAGTACATAACGTAATTCCTGGTGTTAGATTGAATATACAAATAGAGACCATTAGGCAACTACTAACATTGGTGAAATTGTAGGGAGTGGAATTTTATGCAGTCAACACAGATTCGCAAGCACTGGTGACCTCTCTGGCAAAGTATCCTCTCCAAATAGGCGAGCAGTTGACTCGTGGCCTAGGTACTTATCTTCTTTTAATACTTAGTTATTTTATATGTTTGTTTTACTTTTTTTCCTTAACAAATCATTTTCTATTCAAATTTTGTTCGAATTTCAGATTTAATCAGTTCTGGTCAATAGAAGTGACTATCAGTTTCAGTTTGCAGCTTATTCTTTATACTTCTTGTTGGTTTAATTTTGCATTTTTGCAAGATTATTGGTATGTTGAGTAAAAGGGGTCTTATTTAGTGCTAAGCCCAAAAATGAAATCCTATCTGAGACTTAAATTGAACAATTTTGACGCTTCGTGCATACTTTAAAAATCGAGTTGTCTGATTTTCTTAATTTTTTTTTTTTATAAAAGAGAACGTTTTCATTCTACTATATGTATTAAAAATATTTTTCTTTGTTTGAAATAATTTTGATAACAGGTACAGGCGGCAACCCGTCATTGGGAGAGCAAGCTGCGGAGGAGTCAAAGGAGGTCATATCAAATGCACTAAAGGACTCAGATATGGTGTTTATTACAGCTGGTATGGGAGGTGGTACCGGGTCTGGTGCTGCTCCGGTTGTGGCACAGATCGCTAAGGAGGCTGGTTACCTAACCGTTGGTGTAGTCACCTATCCATTTAGCTTCGAGGGCCGTAAACGCTCTTTACAGGTAGTTACAATACATGTCTGCTAGATGTGCAATTTGTGCTGCTAACTTCAACACCGTTGTGGTTTCTAACAAAGGAATTATATGCTTATCATAAAAACTGACATAAAAAATGAAATCTCATAAAAATAAAAAATTACGACTGTGTATATTTTCTCCATCACTTAGATTGGTCATGTTACAAATTTGGTACAAATTGATGATCATTTGGTTGCATATCAAAAAACAAAAGAACTGAGTAAATCATTCGAGGTAGACTAGTTTGTAATCAATTGTACCAAATTTGATTAACGGCCTATCTAAGTAGGGAGAAATGTAAACTTAATCCTCATGAAGCCTCAGTTGAAGCACTTATATTGTAGATTTCCATTTCTCCTGAGATTTAGTTGTGCAATTGGCCCTCAATTTACCCCAATTGTACTTCAATTTTCCCTTAATCCAGCACAAGGTTTTATTCAAGTTGCATTATCTGCAATTGTTCTGCAATCAGTCCAATTTATTATGCCTAAATAATTTGATCACCCAGTACTGATACTTCATTCATACATTTCTTTGCCAGTATCAGACTTGTACAAGTACTAGGCAGATCTCTAATTTTTTCTTTTAGTTTTTTTTTTTTGTTACTTAATTGCAGCAGTATGCCAAAGTAGCACTAGTGAAGTCCTATTCATATACAACTGAACTTTGTATTTTTTTTTTGCTTATATTTATCTTTCTTCAGGCACTGGAAGCGATAGAGAAGTTGCAGAAGAGCGTGGACACTCTTATAGTAATCCCTAACGACCGGCTTTGGATGTAGTTGACGAAAACACCCCTCTCCAAGATGCCTTCCTCTTTGCTGATGATGTACTTCGCCAGGGTGTCCAGGGGATTTCTGATATTATCACTGTGAGGAGTACATACTATGTCACAAAAATAGGACTACCAATTTTTTCTTATGAAAGGTTGTCAAATATTGATATCTGCAATAGTGACTACCAGTTTGGTCAGTAAAAAGAAATAAGCATAAAATCAGTAATGCAGGTGCATTGATACCTTTCTAATACAAAAAAATATGGAATGTACCCATTAGATATCTGGTTGCATTGATACCTCTCAAATGGGCCTAAGTAGAGACTAATTCCAGCCTGATGTTAGATATCTGATTGCTTTAGAACCCATTAGATATATTGCTGGACCTCGACTTGATCAACTACTACGGTCATGTCACCTTAATTTTAACATACTCACTGTTACCATGATAGATACTTAACAGTACTGTCATCAGAGTTGTTGACATTAAGAGTGGCATTTTTATTAACCAGGGCCGGATTCAATAACCCACCTTCAGGAAAAAAATTGTTTTTGAAAGTGCCAATTTCATAATACATTCAAAGCTGTATTTGAAAAGTTACAAACACGACAGACCGACTTCTAATAATTATGACCTTCATCAAAATTGAGCTGTACTATACCTTGAAATATAATTCTGTAGCATGTGTACTTGAGAGGAGCTGTGTCTGGTTTCCTCGAGTTTAATGCTAACAGTTAGTATAGGTTGGTGACAAAGACTTATCTAGTGAAGGCGACATAAGCAGTAATGCATATAAATCTCCTACGACCCATTTGATATATTCTTCCTGCTAACAGTAATACAAGAAGCTACACAATTCTGTAATTTTGAAGACCATACTTCCAATGCACAGACCTTATTTTTAACCTCGGCCATATTTTGGAAGTTGGTAACTCATGTTTTGTAATTTTTGAACTTGGTATTTTGACTTGCTTATTTGGTCATTAATGTTTCCAAATAGAGGTTCTTACTTATCAGCATTCCGGCACTGTCAAATATGGTTATTGTATTAGTGGGCTTTCCAAAAGTGTAATATGTTCTGAAAATATATACAGTTGACATAACAATATTATTGGCATTAATTTGAACAAGCAATTAAAGACCCAGTTCGATTGACCTCCTAACATGTATTTCTTGTGCAGATACCAGGGTTGGTAAATGTAGATTTTGCGGATGTAAAGGCAGTCATGAAGAACTCAGGCACAGCCATGCTGGGGGTTGGCGTGTCATCAAGCAAAAATCGGGCCCAGGAAGCAGCTGAACAGGCAACCCTTGCTCCTCTCATTGGTTCCTCTATCGAGTCGGCCACTGGCGTCGTGTACAACATAACTGGTGGCAAGGACATCACCTTGCAAGAGGTCAACAAAGTCTCTCAGGTTCAATCTTCACTCTTGCCTCTTCTTTCTCAGCTTTATTCTTCTCTTTTTGCATAAGGTACACCAATGGTCCCTTAAAGTACTTGCTTTACTGTATTTTACTTAGTTCTTCATGTTGTGATTTACACTTGGTCCTTTTTTCTAGAATTGGAAGGGTTAAAAAAATATTGTTTCTTAAGAAGGGGAGTAATTAAAGGTTAATCCTCAATTTAGGATTTATGCTTTAGATATAAATGGCTAAAAACACAGGACCATAGTGATACAACTGAAACATTGAAGGACTAAAATGGAAACTCATTGTTCATTGAGGAGCATTCTTTCACTTACTCTTTCATTTTTTTTCTTCTTTAATAGTCCCATCACTTCCACATACTTGCGTACATCTGCAGCATGAGAAAGATTATTAATACACCTGTGACTCAAGAGAGATCTCTCTTATGTCTGAATCATGCATAATATCACAAAGGCATCTTTCTTAATATCTTTGAAAAAGCGAAGTTACCCCACTTTTTCTTCCTAAAGCAGATATAAGGAACACAATGGTTAGTTTGGGCATTATGTGAAGTGGATGGACGAGGGGTTATAGAGGATATTTCATGTTCTGTTGGTTTCTTTCTTTTGTAAAGCTCTGCATAGCATTCTTTTTACACAGAGATGGAGATGATGTTTCTACATGTTACACATCTTAATTTTATTGTAATAAAATTATTTATTTTGTTAGGTGGTGACAAGCCTGGCCGATCCATCAGCAAATATAATTTTTGGGGCAGTTGTTGATGACCGGTATACGGGGGAGATTCATGTCACAATTATTGCAACCGGCTTCCCTCAGTCTTTCCAAAAGTCACTACTTGCTGACCCTAAGGGGACCCGCTTGTCAGAGATCCAAGATGCAAAGTTAAGTGGGGCCCAACCTATTGGTGTGGCTAGCGGGCCATCTACCCAAGCATCTCCCGCCCCTTCGAGACTGCCTCGGAGGCTCTTTTTCTAATTTTTTGGTCCTTCCAACTGTTAGATGCTTTTGGCAGTTTTTGTTGCGCATTAATTTTATAGGATGTGTTACTTTTACTTTTTTGTTTTTTTGGGTATTATCTAGCAGTCTACAGGGCTTGTTGTAATGTCATGGTTTTTATGTATTTTACGGTTTAACCAAAGTCTAGTGCATATCAGCAGGCGTATGCTTGTCAGATCTCTGCATCCCCAAATATTGTCACGACCTTTTTGAGTCTAAGTAGCAGTGAGTTCACGTATATGATACACTTTAATCCATTATTTTATTTTTAGTTATTAGGTGTATATGATAGATATTAAAAAATATACATACTTACGGTATTGAAGAAAGCCAAACCCCTCTTTATAATCAAAGTATTCTTAAAATGATAAAATTATAGGTTTAGAATAGATATAAATTTTAGGAGGCTAAATCCCTATATAATCTCTCCTAAATTCTTATATGATCACTCTAAATTTTTTTTAAAAAAAGTCTCCATATTAGATAATATAGTCAACTGCGATGTTGATTGATACAATTTAGAGATGACGCATTTGATTAATAATAGAAGAAAATGTTTTGCAGATGATCCAGAATCTCCTTAAAACAGTGATTTTGTATCTATTTGAAAAATAGTAAAAAAAAATTATATAATTAATTTTAATGTGTGTTTGACCCCCCATTAATTGCTGGTTTTGCTCCTGGTTAATTTAGTATCAAAGATATAAAAAAGGAGATGGTTTGAGCTTCGGACAGTAAAATATTGTCTTCTCTGACGGATCAATATTTTCTCAGGTACTGTAGAAGATTGTTCTAACTTACGGTTTGAGATTTAATCTCAGCCGATTTGGGATTCGGACTAGCGCAGGGGCAGTATTATTGGGCTTTGAGATTCGTGCCGAGTTAAAAAGAATGATCTGGATCCACTAATTATAAAAGTTTCCCTTTCAGGTACTTCATCTCAACTTGTAAGAAAGAAGGGAAAAAAAGGAGAATCCAATCAATGTGGGTTGGAGAAGCGAGACGAGGGATTGTATCATAAATTCAGATCCAGTCAGGTACCTAACATGGTAGAATGAAATCCGATCCGTTTATTTTAATCTAACATCAATTTCAAAAGGTTCTCGTTCAAAATAGAAACACTCTCTGCTTTGATGAAAAACCTTTTCCTTCAATTAGACATATTACTTTACTAACTTGCTCTTTGTTGGACTATTGGGCAGGAAATAAGAAATGCAAAGGGATGAGACAGTAGTTGGCTAAGTGGGTCCCAAGTGATTTGGATATGATTCCACTTCAGACCATGTCACCCTGCAGTCCTGTGGGCTTGCTTACCAGTGATACTGGTACCAGACTTCCTATGGTACCAGTGATGATTGAGGGATTCTAAATGCAGTGATGAGGATGAGACTGCTTTATTTTTTTTTTTTGCATGAGCTATGCTCTATGTGTTGATTGTAATACATTGAAGAGGCATGCCTTTCAAACTTTCTGGTATTGGTGTGCTTCAGTACTGTTTTGTTGCTTTTCTGCAATACTCAACCTCTGTTATAGAGGTGCTGTTTGTTTCTTTCTTAGCGGGTTTCGGGTATTTGAGTTTGATATGCCAGGTCAATAATGACACTTATGTGCTGAAATCTTGATACTGGCTCACTGATGATTCAGTCAGTCAGTTTTCAGTATCTAATTCATGATGCAGGGTGTGTGCTGCTGAGACAATACTGGCATCATGGGGGTTTTAATTAGTTAGGGGTAGTGTTGCTGTTTTGTTCTTTGTTTGGATTTGTTTGTTATGGTACTGTTAAGTTTTTTTTAATAAATGGACAGGCCTTGCGCCTCTTTATCAAAAAAGAAAGCAAAAAAGAAAAACAAAAAGGGTTCTCGTTCAAAACAGGTTCGAAAAAAATCGTTTGCTGAAATTTTGTCATATACGTGCGGTACTCACTCGTGTATCAGAAAGTTTGTTACGAGCTTCAGAAATCTTCATAAATTTTTTATTAATTTAATTAACTTTAACAAAATGTATGTGTATTAGTGAAAAGCAATAATGGTGTGAAGTGTCATGGTTTTTGTTCTATGATTAAATGAAATTTGCATGAGGTTACCCGGTTGTATTTTTTTAAAGTTGGCTTAGCAGGATGGATCCGCTATTCTTGCATGTTTCTTTTTCAATTTTAAAAAAAAATTTAACAAACCTTATGTTGCTTGAATTTAGATAATTTCATTTGGATTCGAATTAGTCGATATATGTACCTAACATTTTGCTAGAACAACACTCTTAGATTGACTTGTAGATACACTTTAATTCATTATTTTATTTTAAATTATTTGATTTACATGATAGTAAAAAAATATGCTTAAGATATTGGAATAAGCCAAACACCCATTTATCATTATAGCCTTCTTACAATAATGAAATGATACGTTTAGATTGGATATCAATTTCAGAGAGGCTGAGTTTTTTTTTTTTTAATTTCTTGTAACGGTTGGTTTTCTTTAAAATAATGAAATGATAGGTTTAGATTGGATATCAATTTCAGAGAGACTGAGTTTTTTCCAAAATTTCTTGTAACGGTTGGTTTTAAAGAAAATTTATGGATTAGATAACCGAGAGAACTTAGATATATGTTATTTGATACAGTTTACAAAATATACACTTGATTAATAAAATAAGAAGTTATTTCACAAAGATATATATGGATAAATACTATTTTTTTTTTTGCAGTATAGATGATTTAAAAATGCAGTTTTTGCAATACTGATTTTGAGAACAAATTAACATAATTTTGAAGATTTCAAATATTGGATATGTGTCAATTATTAAACTAGTTTTGTCAAACTCGTGTTACCTCTAATTTTTCTTTTACATATTTACATATTATTGAAGTTTGAATTGATATTTATCTTGTTGTACACAATTAAAACATGATTTATAGTTTTTATTTTATTAGATGGTGATATTTTTAGGATTATAGTTTGCTAATTCTTTGATTTATTTTTTAATTAAATTAATGATAATATTTTGTTGATTGTTCTTTATAGTCTTTATATGTAATATTTTGTGTTGAATAAATATTTACTTGGGTTGTTTATTCAAAAGATGTTAACATGATTCTTAAAGGCAAGTGAACCTGAAAATAATTGTGAAGAATGTTAAGTATAGATGCAAATATGTTTACAAGCTAGAACATGAATTCAACTAGATTAAAACTACACACTGAACTAAAATCGCTTGCTATTGTCTTGATCAGGGGCGGAATCAAAACGTTATGATCTTCTATGTGTGCATAGAGAATATAATATAAATTATATCTAACAGTTTATTTTGATATTTAAATTTTAAATATTAAGTTATTGTAGTTTTAAAAATAAAGACATAATAGAACTAAAAAAAATTGAGGCATTTAAAAACTCCTCTTCAACAAATAATAGCCTACAATCTCATATGATGGATTTTGGGTCTGATGGTCTCATTTCAACAATTTTAATTCCGAAATTAATTATAAAAAAAAGGATTTCTATTTAGATTAGTCACATCAAAACACTAAAATATTCTCTCCTAGCTTGATGTTTCTGCATTAACACTTTTCTAAAAAAAATGTTTGAAATTTAAAGCTTTCAACGAGCCTGTACATGTATAAAATTTATTTCTATGTTTTTCTTGAGACCAAAATTGAAAACGGGAAAAATTTAATAATCAATTAGGTTTAATTAATGAGTGAGGCTACGGTACTATGCATATCACGGATTGGGTCCATGCTACGGCTCAATATTTGACTTTTCAAAATTCTAACGGTCGATCCAAACCGTTCAACATGATTATAAAATGAATATGTACTTGCAAACTAAATTTTACATTTTTTCGATTTTTTTTACTATTTTTTTATATAGGTAGAAAATCACTGTTTTTGGATGGTCCAGAATTTTCAGATCAAGTGATTTTCTACCTATCTAAAAAAATAGTAAAAAAAAATCAAAAAAATGTAAAATTTGGTTTGCAAGTACATATTCATTTTATAATCATGTTGAATGGTTTGGATCGTCCGTTAGAATTTTGAAAACTCAAATATTGAGCCGTAGCACGGACCCAACCGTGCTATGCATAGTACCGTAGCCTCACTCTTAATTAATTATTGACTTATTTTTGAGAGAACATCCAAAGATTTAAGAAGTGCACGTTCTTTTGAAATTTGAAATTTGAAATTTTAGTTCACTATGAGCTAATTATATTATTAATTAGTAAAAAAAAAGGCCATTATCAAATGAATATTCCTATTAAAATATAAATGCGGTTTGACACGAATGCTCGTACTTTCTCACACCGAAAGATAACAGCTTGGGTCCGATGGGTTTCGGGACTGTTCGATTCACTTTAAGATTCGTGCACACGAATTTAAAGCAGATGCGAAAGTTCCGGACGCGAATCTTAAAGCAGATCGGACGGTCATCGAATCCGTCGAACTCACCTCGGATCCAAATTGTGCTCCACCGAAAAATGAGCTCTTTAATTTCTTCAGGGAATATGTTTTATTTTTTTTAAGGTTAGATGGCAAATTCCACTACAATGCATTGATATAAAAAGAATTTACAGTATATACAAACAGTGAATATGTTTTAATGTGGATCTCATCTTAAAAGATAATATGTATAGTTTGTATGTAGACTGTCGGATCAAAATCGAACGTCTAATTAAATTAGATTAAAAAATCTCTCTTAGTGGAATATGAACTTTTTTTATTTTAAATAAATTATCCACAAGAACAAAGTATATGCCGAAATTTTTATTAATATCCAAAAAAATAAAAAAAATCGAAATCTACACCCTGTTTAACAAGAATTCGAAAACTGTTCAAACCACAATTTTATTTCACGGTTTTGGATCTACTTTCCGCAAATTAATTTCACGATTTTAGCCTCTCCAAAACCGCAGAATAAATCCATATATAATATTTTTTAAGGGGAGAGTTAATTAATTTGACTATCAATCTCGACAACCGTAAAAAGATAACTTGTAATTTTGAAATGTCTGACAAGTGAAAATTAATTTATACCTTAGACACATCCTTATACATAAAAAACCTTATACACATCTTTATACATATAAGAAGACGAAATTTAATGCAAGTTTCATTGTTCATCAAATCAAATGACATAAAAATTATAACAATTCATATAAACATGGCATTTGACAAAACATCAAATGATATTAAAATTACATAAAGATTAACAGATTACCAATTTATAAGAAAATCATCATATATAATTTTTTTTTCTATTTTTTTATGTTGGGTTTGCCAGGATTTGAAAAAATATTGTCAAAAAACTTGTTTTAAGTGGTGGTCCCTAACTCTATTATTAATATTATTAAAGTTATGTACGACGTTAATTATATACTTAATTGTATAATATAATTTCTCAGGCTTAGAGAATTCGGATCTTATTGGTCTGCTGGAAAATTGGATGAACAAGTCTTTGAAAGCCAGTATATAAAATGATCTATATATGTGCATGCAACTAAAGCTCAGGTTGTTTGACATGCATGCATGTTCTATATTTAATTATCTGATCAACACATATATAATTAGGTATAAAGCACGGTTCCGGCAAAAATTGATTATATATATTTAATTTCCTCTCTTTTTCAGTTTTTTCTATCAATCAATTAATTCCTCGCTAGTCAGAGGATGATAATAGTGATTATCTATTTATCTGAAGAAATAGTAAAAAAATCTAAAAAAATGTATAATTTGATTTTTAAGTATATTTTTATATCGAAATTATATTAAACCATTTAGATCAATTATTTGAACTTTAAAAACAAAGATACATATTCATAAAACGGACCTATCTATATCTATGCATTGCACAGTAAATAAAATAGCCTCACTCTTTATTGCAATGTAATTGGCATGTAGCAATTTGACTACGCAAATAGCTAATATATATACATGTCTAACTACCTTGAGTTAATTTATTGTTTTCTATATAATATCCTGATAATTGTTATCATAATTTTTTATGAAATGAACCTGCTTATAAAATGTAGGTGCAAAATGTGCAACTTCGCAACATCTCCACAATACATATAACATTATAACAAAATATCGAAACACAACCTTTTGATATAACCATGGCATCATTAATGGCGAAACAGCATTACATCAAACCCACATCCCCAAAATTCTTCTCATTTGTTCTCCTGATCCTCTCCTTCCTCTTAACCCTTGCTCTCATCTCTTTCTTTATTTCTAGCTTCCTTTTTGTGAATTTGACCAGAACCATGTGCACACCTC
>JAJGRW010000701.1:1265939-1286342 GCA_025461045.1 Carex parvula
TTTAGAATTCCACAACTCGCCCACGGTACCGACCGATACAATACTCAACATAAACAACGATACCCTAATATAAACATTCTTTTCCAATAAACAACGATACCCTAATTATATAAACATGCTTTTCCAATAAGAGAGCTATTTTTTATTGGGAAAATTTATATATACCACTTCAAAATTATGAAATATAGATGTTTGCCCTCTTTAAATTTTTAATTACGGATTTACCATTTAAATTCTAATAACTCACATATTTATCAATACAATTTAAATATATCGAATATACCCAAAACTCAAATTAATTATATTTAAGATTCTTAAAACTATAATTAATTAGTAATTAATTAAAACTTGACGCATTCTCATAACTCAAATCATTTCCTTGGTCTAATAAAGCAAACCTAAACCTTTAAACAGATTCTATGGTGCAAATGGAGAAATAAAGAAAAGAAATCTAGCTGATAAACTTAGAGACTCTATCCAAAGTATATACATAAACTTCAGTACTAATATAACCACACAAAAATTCAAATATTGAAATTCAAACAAATCAAATTAATACATACACACTCTTGATTCAACTTCAAATGTTTGAAATGACTAATCTCTAGAAGCTTGTAACAACAAAGGGAATGTCTGCACAGGAAACAAAAGCCTGTAATTCACTGAAATTTTTCTTTCTTTTCATACAAATTGTTCACCTAATAAATCAGATATATGATCACCTACTAGGGCTATTCAGGAATAAGGGATTAAGCTTCTTAAGGCTTAATCCGCTTCCTTTAACTTCCTTAGTCGCTTAATCCTACCGAACACCGATTCTTTAGCGCGATTAAGATCATCTCCTTTAACCTCTTTTGCCTGGACCTTAAGGCATCTCCATCCTTCCTTTAGTTCCTTAGCTTTCACCTACAAAGTTCCTTACCGCTCTTAAGCTCTTAATCCTCTCTTAATCTCTTGTTGCCGAATGACCCCACAAAGATTATACCACAATAATTAGGAGGTATTGGATTTCCGTCACCATATAGTTATGTAACTTGTGTTTTCATCTATTGGAAATAAAAGAGAAGATACTTCAAACGTAAAATGCAGACCCTTAATTTTTCATTTTGTGAACAGACTAGTTATCTTGCTGACTCTTATGGGCTTGAGGCAGGGGCAGAACTAGAAAAGAGATTGAGGGGCTGAAAAATCAAATATAGTGCAATTTCATTTTATAAGGGGGCTAAAAGGTATTAATACATATGAAATTACAAAATTTAATGGACTAAAGTATAAAATTTCAATTTATAGGGTGGCTTAGCCCTCTTTGCTCTCTATGTTCCGCCGCTGGCTTGTGGAAGTCTGGTCGATTTTCATAGATGAAGTGGCATTAGCCATTTGTTGCGAGGTCAGAAAAATCTCAAATTGAGGACTTGCTCGATTGTGGGTGTATATTCCAAGTTTCTATGTAAGTCTCTCTTTTTCTTCTGATGTAATCTCTTATCTAGATTTTAAGAGTTCTTTCTTCTCGGATACTATCTTTATCAAGAGCGATGAATTGGTGCTGAAGAGAGTTAGAAGCGATTAAAAGGAGATGTTTAGCGGGAGGAAAGAAAAGAGACACAATTTTATCGCTAAAGCAGAAGAAGACGAGAGCAATCATCATTTTCGTCTAAAAGGAATGGAAGGAAGAAGGGAGGACTTAATTATACTTTTATATAAGATTAAACTTAATTAATATTAGTTTCAATTAATTAGATAACACGTGACTTATTAGAATTTAAAATAGTAAATGTGTAATTATGAAATTTGGAGAAAATATACGTAATTTCATAGTTTTTGAGTGGTATACATGAAGTTCTCCTTTTTTTTATTTATGATAATATGAAATATACTACAGGGATCATTCCGAAAAGAAAGAGGTCTTTCCTTAATTTAGAATCAGGACCGTCGATTCATTCAAGGTCCTTACCCAAGCTACAGTTTGCATCTCCCATTCTCGACCAGATCTCTCTCTCTCTCTCTCTCTCTTCGTCTTCGACTTCAGAGCAAAAATGGCCGATGATCTGGTTTTGGACACGGCGATTAGGAATTGGGTCTTGGTGCCTCTCTCTGTTGTGATGGTTCTCATAGGGATTCTCCGCTATTTCGTCTCCAAGCTAACCCGATCGTCACAGAATCCTGACGCAAAGGCGATAAAAGAAGGGTATTTCTATTTATTTTCGTGCAAATTTCAATTATTTTATGTTTAGTTATGAATACTTGTTTTCCAACCGGTTGTTGATTTGATCGTCATTATTTTGTAATTCAATATAGGATTTTATTGGGAATACAGTTGCCCAAGCTATAGACTTTTGGTTTTGGAAGAAATTTTGTTTTAATTTGAGTAAGTTCCAGTCGATACTTAGATCTCATCGTCATGATTTTCTGTAGAGCGTGATGCTGCGATGAGTTACAAAACAATTAGCTTTGTTTCTTTTTGTTTTAAGTTTACTCCAACAGGAAAACAATCTACTTGAGTTAAAACAAAACTTTACTTGAGTTGATATCAACAGGAAAAAAAATCTGTACTTGATTACCAAGTATTCACCCACTTCAAGTAAGAAAACACACCTAATTTTTTGGTAATTTATTTCACTTTGTATGTAGGCAAGCAGTAATCAGAGCAAGAAATTTGAGGTCTGGGGCTCATCTAATTCCATCAAAGTCATTTCGCTCTCGGCGAATTTACTTCACCAATGAGGTACACAAAGTATTAGTACCAGATAACAGTACAGTACATGTTCTTGCTCAGTGGAACTGATTGCGTCCTGTTCTGAGTGCCCTTTAAGTTCATAGTCGATGTTTTGTTATTTTGAACTCTGCAATGAGATGTCTGCCTAAAGATTTTGTTTCAGCCAACTATCCACTGAGGCCTGTGATGTGAGTATTGACTATCTATTGAGGCATATAAGTGTTGGTATGGATATTGCTTAGCGCATCAGATACAATACCTGCCGGGACTATACCGGTTTTATGTATGATTGACTAAACATCCATGGGGGTATGCTATGAGTTACATACCTAGATAAGCTCTGAAATTTTATTAAGTTATTGCATGTAACTTTGCCGCTCAACCAAACAAAGCTTTTTATGGTAATCATAATTGAGAGAGAGAGAGAGAGAGAAGAGAGAGAGAGAGAGAATTACTGGGAAAAGAACGGTATTGCCATAAGTTGTATAACTGCATCACATGAGGCTTTTGTTCATAAAGAAAGAGTTTCATGGCTGTAATAGGAAAACGGTCTGCTTTATGTCCGAAAGAAGATGCACAGAAGGCACAAGCGCAGATGTTTCAGGACCCAAACATGGCCATGGACATGATGAAAAAAAACCTTTCCATGATTATACCTCAGGTATTGTCAATTTTTAAGTTTTACATTCTTACCCCTGGCGAAACTACAAAATATTGTCCATACCCTGAAGTAATTGGTTACATCACTTTTATCCCTGCATAAATGTTCAATGTGCTGCATGCTTGTCTTTTACCATGATAATGTTTCATTTTTTGTTTTTTGTTCTTCTTTTGTACACTCAAATTTAAAAATTGACCTTCTTTTCAGACTCTTACATTTGCTTGGGTGAACTTCTTCTTTTCTGGTTTTGTGGCAGGTACATGCAAAGCAGTTTCTTAATTTCATAATTATTTTCTCAGAAACAAATAAAAGTTTTTTTTGGCACAAGCGTAACTCTTAATTCCTGATCACAGGATAAAATTCTGGCATATTTTACAGTAGTTCCATTTTCATTTAGTTTATCTTGCAATAAGAGATTCTGACGAGGAATATGTCCTATTCCTCTGCATCTAGTATGAAAGGCTAAATTTGACAGAACACTAAACAGATTTGACTACAATTAGATGCCTTCTTTGTGAAGTGCTTCCCTGTTTTAGCTGGAATGATATTAGACATATCTTCAGAAATAGGTTTTGATTCCTGATTTAGTTGCAGTACTTGCTTTTACAGAATGAGCTGAAATAAGGCTAAGTCTGGTGTGTGTTAGTACGGCCAAGCATATTCTTTAGACAAGAAACTATTAAAATAATTGATATGCATTATACAAGTATTGTTGATGAATTATTTTCTTAAATAAATGTTGCTGTAATCATCACTGCTCTTTATTTACGGGCATTGGAATTGACATACTTTTTCTTGTGAATTATTTGATATCTCAGCAAAGATACCTTTTCCATTAACACCTCGGTTTCGGGCCATGCTGCAAAATGGCATTGACTTGAGCACTGTTGATGTCAGCTACGTCAGCAGCCGTTCTTGGTAAAAGTTGTTAATTGGTTATTACTTTAATGTAATCAAAAGTTCACTTGTGCCCCACAAAAACTCAAGATATCCCTTATCTATCTCGAAAAGTTAAAGACACTTAAGCCCGTATAAAGCACTTGAAACATCAACCACTCCCCCCACCCCTCCCCATCTCCAAGTGGATCAATTAAATGATTAGCATTACTCTACTCATATCTTTCAATAGTTTTTATGGATTTGTGGGTGTGTGTGTAGAATGTCTTATTCTGTAGAGAAATGATTTGCAAGGCTATGCACGACATTTTGACAATTAGTTCCAAGGAAAGTTTTTATTGCACCCACTTTTCCACTATAGCCTCAGCTATATTTCCCAAAATGCCCAAGGTCTGTTCCTTTGGGTGCAATGAAACAGTGCTGAAGGTGATGTACTTTCAGCCCTTTTCCCAAAATGCCCAAGGTCTGGTAGGCAGGGATGCCCTAATTTGCCATGTTGTCACAAGTTTGGATTAATTTGGTCTGTTTACTGTTTTGCCCCTGTTTAGGTACTTCTTGAATCTCTTCGGATTGAGGGGTTTCTTCAGTCTCATTCTTGGAGAAGAAAATGGTAAGTTGGATTAGATTTATGTTTATTGGTATTGTTGTCTATCTTCTATGTGGTTGTTAAAACACTTGCAGACTTTAACGATGTTTGTTTTTTACTTTAATTCAGCGACTGATGATGCACAAAAGATGATGCAAATGAGCGGTGGTGGTGGATTTGGTTTCAACGCATCCCAGGTATCAAAGAATTTGAATTATTGTGAATTATGTGTGTTATTCTATGAAGCAATGGCTGTCATGACTGCACTGATTTACTTGCTAGTTCACTCCTTTATTCCAATTGAAAAAACTGAAAACTTAGTGTTTGATCCATGATTTTACATGATATTGTCTGATTAGAAAATGATAGCAATTAATCTGTGAAATGTTTGTTATAAATTTACCAGAGCTTAGGTGTAGAGAAGGATAGTTTGGACATTTTACAGCATGAGTGGGCCCTACCCAAGATGGAGCACCGTGCTAAGGATGTATTGAAAAATCTTGCCAAAAAATTATAGTAAATTAATTATCTCTGCACCTGTTTCTATCTTTCAACCAACAATATTTTGCTATTAAGTATTTAATACAGCTTGTGCCAGCGAGTAAGGCGAATGCAACTAATTTGGCATATTTGGCAGGATTGAATGTAGTTTTTGTTTTGTTGTTCTTCTCCGTTTATGTATCATTAGTTATTGTTTTCTGTAGATTTTGACATGTATTTCCTCAAGCTTCTGTTAGAGGCAAATTTTCTTGCGGAATGTAGTTTAGTAGGTATTATCTTTTCTTTTGAAAATGGATTGCTCACTAATTACTACAAGGAAACTATTAGAAAATTCTTCATAGTAGTACCATGCTGTACCTTTTCTCCATAGCATTTCTTACCAGTCAATATGCTTGTGAGTTTCTTGATTGAGGTTTTGCCGTTTTTGTAAGATTTCAGGCTTGTGCTTTCTCACTTACCTGTTGATCCTTTTGACGGCATTTTTCTTCATTTTAGTTCTTTAAATCCGGGTTTAGTAAGTTGATATAGTGTTGTGAAATTTAAAGGAAATATAATTGGATTTAGGCACACCTTTATTGTATCTGTACATATTTGTTTATCTAAGTTAAGATAAAATTGATGACGGATGCTATACGGTTTTGATGAAGTTAAAACCTGTTTTGACATGTGTCAAATAATTAGTTTGATCTTCAAAATTCATTCTTTAGATCCTTTAAATGTAGAATACATTAAGGGCCTGTTCGGTCAAACACTGTGCGTATGGGAAAAAAATAATTCACTCAGACTTTGTGAATTTCAGCTCACGTGCACAGTGGTTTGGCCATTCAAAAATTTTCATTCCCATTCCCGTTCTCTTTAAAGCCCTAAAATATTATTTTTTAGTATATAATACCGTCGAAGATCTTTAAAAGATAAGAACTAAGGAAACAACAAGAGGAATATTTGATAGGAGATTTTATACGATTACACTACTCTTTCATGTCTAATTTGAAAATAAATATCATTACTTCTATTTAGATGTAATATAAATATATAGTTTTTAGAATAGTATTAGTTAGTGCCATTTTATTAGTTAAAATTTTATAAATAAACATGTTATTACTCTTTTGAAAAAATACAGTTCAAATAACATTTGAACTATTTTAAATTCATATTATTTGGATTAACATTATTTTTTACTATTTTGACAATTGAAAAACATCTTTTAAAGATTTTTCTAATCACATACAGACATGCTCTGGATGAAAATTGATCATTATACTTTAATTTATTCCTCTAGAGTAGGGCTGGCAAAAAGTTCGGAACTCGTGGATCGCTCGTGACTCGCCTCAATCGCTAACAGCCCGCTTGATAGTAGACCGAACTGTTAGCGAGCCAACTCGTCAGTAGCTCAATCCAGAATTAACAAGTTAAGCTAGAGCCTAGCTTGGACTGAGCCAGTTTGGCCCATTAATGAGCTAGAGGACTCTTCTCCGAGAATAAATTTCTCACCGTGTAGGTTTTAGGGTTTTAGTCAAAAACAACGTGCTTCGTCTCTTCTCTCCAATTTTGCTATGGTGTTCTAGTTTTTGTTGCTCTAAAGTTATCCTGACTCCTAATTTTTGTATTCCAAGCTCGTCTCTCTATTTATTTGCTCACTTAGCGAGGTATGTTGATTGCAAGTATGAATATATGGAGTATAATCATATCAATAAATTTTCAATTGTACCAATTCATTGGTAGCAGCACGCCAGAGGAACTCAAATTGTACACTTTTGACTAAGAACTCACTGGTAACATGAATTTTATTTTGGTTGAGAAACATTAGAGGTGCTTGCTTAGCTCGTGAGCTAGCTCGATCCAGCTTAGGCTGGTTTGTCACGATTTCAAGCTGAGGTTTTAGCTCGGCTGCACTAAGTACAGCTCACTTGACAGTAATTTGGTTCAGAATTAACAAGCTGAGCTAGAACCAAGCCAGCTCATTGCCACCCCTACTTTAGAGCCACAATTTCTTTTTTCTTTTGATTAGTTCATATCCCCAAATAGCTAATCGAAGTTATTGAGTGTAAGAAGTATTAAAGTTTAAAACATAGCCAAAATAAGTTTAGATTGACAGCCGGATTTTTGACTAAATTTTTAGAGAGACTTTTTTTTCCATAGCTCTTTTAGAAAGACTTCTTTTTCTTAAAATTGATAATCACAATAAGCGTTCCATGTAATCAAGTAAGAGTGAGGCTATTCTATTTTTGCAAATTGCGGATCGGTTCGTATTATGAATCAATATTTTTGTTTTCAAAATTCAAACAATCAATATGAACGTTCAACGTGATCTCTATATAAAAATATATTTGGAAATCAAATTTTACTTTTTTTAGAATTTTTTTACTAATTTTTTAAATAGGTTGAAAATCACCGCTTTTGGATGACTCAAATTTTTTAGATCTTGTGATTTTCTATCTATCTAGAAAAAAAAGTAAAAAAATCTAAAAAAAATATAAAATTTAGTTTCAAAGTATATTTTTATATGAACTCTAGTTGAACTTTATTTGAATTTTATTACTAATATTTTTATATAAAAAATTGTTCGGATTGATTATTTAAATTTTATTTATGAAAATATCATTTCATAGCGCATATTGTTATGCACTTTAGAAAATAATATAGCCTCACTCACATAGTAATATTGCAAGAAAAAAAAATGTCTTACTTGTCATCAGTTGTATTAACGAACGGTCACAGTCACTTTATAATTTTGTGCAAGTAGAGTTAGTTTATTGAGAATAAAAATAAGGAAATATATTGTTGTACTTCAAAGTTCAAAACCCTAGTATACTGAGAAGAAAAACCCCTATTGCCCAAGGGATTCACATCACCTCCGGTACCGTAATAGGGAATCTTTTACAATTACTTGATCTGGACCGTTCTTTTTAACTTGGCACGAACTCAAAGCCCAATAATTCTGCCCCCTCCGTCAGCCCGAATCCCAAAGCGGCTGGGAGTTAATCTCAAACCGTAAAGTGAAGGGAATCTTTTACGGTACCGGAGAGGATATTTGCCCATTGCCCAAGTCCTCTACTCCACATTACCACTAGAGGTGCTATCGGGTCGGGTCGGGTCCGGATACTATTATATTTGGATCCGTATCCTAAAAGTGTTCGGGTCCAAATTTCGATCCATATACTTATTTGTTTCAAATCGGGTCGGGTCCGGATCCGGATACCTATTTACCCGTAGATATTTCGGGTCCAGTCTTTCGGTTTCGGATAGATATATACCCATAACTTGTTTGTGGATTATCGGGTCAGGTCCGGATATGGGCGGTTCGGATCCGAGGCGGGTATATGTCACAACTCTCAAGAATTTGAGAAAGTAAAATATTGGAGATGGTAATTTCCTTTTCTATGATTCAAAAATCCATGAATGGAATATTAATATTAATTTTTTAATAGAGAATTAAATTTATGGCAGATATTTGATTTCAATGAGATTTATTGCAAATGACATATCAATGAGAGCAATAAATTTTCATGATTATGCAGATGATATATAAGGCAAATATTGAAAGATATATTAAGAGCAATAAATTTTCATGATTATGCAGAGGATATATAAGGTAGATATTGAAAGATATATTCAGAGCAATAAATTTTCATGATCATGCAGAGGATATATAAGGCAGATATTGAAAGATATTATTCAGAGCAATAAATTTTATTAAAAAATTAATATGCAAAATGTGATTAGTGGTATATGCAAAATTTGATTATATGTAAAATTGTATTTTCATAATTATTAATATATGTTTTATCGGGTATTTATATGGGTATCGGGTCGGATTTGGTTATGGGTCGGATAACTAATTTAAACCCATATCCTATCCATTACAATATCGGTTCCGGTTCGGATCCGGATAGGATATTAAATTATTAATTTTGTAACCACACCCATAATTTAACCGGTTATATTTTTTAAGCCATACCCTACCCAAATTAACCGGATCCGGGTCGGTTCTGGGTCGGATCTGGTTCGGTTCCGGATCGGATCCGGGTAATCGGATAAAAGTAGCACCTCTAATTACCACATCCCTGGGAAACGAAAAATAAACAAAATGGCTTCTTTGTCAACTTACGCACCTACTCTCCGCCTCTCCACCCATCTACCGACCATCTCTGCGTGCAGCGCAGCCCCTTGCGGGAGATGGTGGCGCCACCGCTCGTCGGTCAGCTGTGTCTACTCTTCCTCTCCATTCGGCGCGCCAATGGAGACAGCCAAGATAAAAGTGATCGGAGTTGGTGGCGGTGGCAACAATGCCGTCAATCGCATGATTGGTAGTGGTCTCCAGGTTCTCTCTCTCTCTCTCTCTCTCTAAAAGGGATTTTGGCTTGCAATCAAGTACATGTGCGAAATTGAGTCGATGGGAAATATTAATCTACTAAGCTACCGAGATAGTTAATTGCCTAATTAGGTAATAGAATTCTGGAAAGTTACCATTCTGTTTACTACATTATTCATGTTACAGGTTTTGAGTATAGGTGCTCAAATTTGGCATTGCTGCCTCTCAATTTTAAAGTTATGTCTTTGTTATTAAGATAGCAATCTTTGTCTCCCTAAAAATCAGTTTTGGGCAGCTTTCTAAGCTGCTACCAGTGGCGGAATTTAAGGTAGCAATCCACAATACCTTACTAATGTCTTGAATTATAGAAATTTTTATTGTTGTAGAACATTGCCCCCTCCCCTCCCCAGTTAGTAACATAATATATCTAATTTTACATCAATTAAGAACTAAATAACTTATGAGAATGTTAGTTAAAAGAAACTTTTTATGTATATACTCATAACATCTCTTTTTTATGGTAGTAAATTTAGAGCACAGGACAAACAACTATTTTACCCGGAAGGCATTAGTTATTGATTAATCTCTTTGATTTGTTTTTCCTGAATGTGTGTTTAAGTGTACCATTTTACAAGCTAATCAGGTGTTGATGTTATTTTCAATTTGAAAGTAAATTATGGATGTTCTAATGAACTATGTTGTACGGACATGGACATGTGTCTAGTACGACAACACGACACGACACATCATTTCGATTGAATTTCTATTGGAACAAGAATGTCGGTATTGTGTCAGACACTTGCACAATACGTGTCCAACACGGATATAGCACTATAGAATTATTCGTGCTGTAGAGCTAGCTAAGAAGTTATAATTTGTTCTCAACAAATATTAAAAATTTGGATGTGAAAAGTAAATACATTATGTAGAGCTTCTCTTTCTTTAGATTTTGTTTTTATTGCTTTTGTATAAGATAATTATTCAGGGAGTTAATATTGTATTTTGCATTCAAGTTGTTATTTTTCATGCAATTTAAGAGATCAATTAACTGTTACTTTTTTTTGGGACTTTGTGTTATTAGTGATGTGTTGAATCTAATTGTACAATTAATTATTCTTTTGAGAAAAATTAATATCATTCTTTTTCTGCTATATTCATCTTCTCGGCCCCCCTTATTCCTTAATTCTGGCTGGTACTGAACCAATATAGTCTTCGTTTTTATTTCGATGTAGTTTCTGATGAAAACTTTATTTTTTGATAAATTAAACCTCAATCAATTATGAAATAAGAATAATAAAAGAACAAAATTCTAAGTAGAAATAGTGACTTCTCTTTTTTAGGCGGCAGGGGTGGGGTGAGGCTGGAGATATGACATGTCTTCCTATCAAACAATCTGGATTGGATTACCTCGGGACTTGATAAGATTCAGTACATAACGTAATTCCTGGTGTTAGATTGAATATACAAATAGAGACCATTAGGCAACTACTAACATTGGTGAAATTGTAGGGAGTGGAATTTTATGCAGTCAACACAGATTCGCAAGCACTGGTGACCTCTCTGGCAAAGTATCCTCTCCAAATAGGCGAGCAGTTGACTCGTGGCCTAGGTACTTATCTTCTTTTAATACTTAGTTATTTTATATGTTTATTTTACTTTTTTTCCTCAACAAATCATTTTCTATTCAAATTTTGTTTGAATTTCAGATTTAATCAGTTCTGGTCAATAGAAGTGACTATCAGTTTCAGTTTGCAGCTTATTCTTTATACTTCTTGTTGGTTTATATTGGAGCACTTAGTTAGTTAGAGCAGTTAGTTAGCTTCTGTTAGCTACGGTTTGTTAGACACAGCTGTAATTAGTTAGTGATTAGTTAAGTCATGACAGCTACAGTAATTAGAGGTGCTGTTAATCATAGCAGTAGCCTATATATAGCTGGACTAATCTTGTAAGGATTGATTGAGTTGATAATAAACAGATTACAATTCTCCATTCTATTTCTCTTTGCTTACATGGTATCAGAGCTTCATGGAGTCTGATCCAGAATCTAATCCCCTTCCTAATCCCTCTAATCTCTCTCAAGATTCTACTATCTCTAATGGCACACAAGAAAATCAAATTGTGATGCTTAATCTCCCTATCTCTACAAAGCTCGATCGAAGTAACTACCTTTCTTGGCAGTCGCAGATCGTTCCACTTCTTCATGCTTACGGTCTATACCGTTTTCTTGAGTCGCACTTGCCTTCCCCGACCATCACTGGAACAAACGGTGCTACACAGATCAACCCCGCCTATCTACCCTGGTACAAGCAGGATCAGATGCTGCTAGGCTGGCTCCGATCCTCACTGACACGGGAGATTCTTGCTCAGGTAGTTTTCGCCAAGACCTCCGCTGAGTTGTGGTCCATTCTCCGCCAGTCTTTTTCTGCCACATCACGAGCGAGGCTGTCAGAGGTCCGTCGCTTGCTCCAGAACACCGTCAAGGGCGGTTCAACTTGCTTGGAGTACATCACTCGGCTTCGGTCCATTGCAGATGAGCTGGCGTTCATCGGTGAACCCCTCACCGACGACGATCTTCAGATGCATATTCTTCAGGGTCTCGGTCCTGAATTCGATTCCTTGGTGGTTGCGGTTCAAACATCACCGCCGCGTTCTATCGCCGATCTCACGGCACTCATCTATAGTCATGAGGCACTCCTTCTATCTCGGCAAGCCAATAGCTCCTCTCTTCCTTCCGCTGACAATCCTATGGCACTCTACAATTCCAAATCGGGTCCCCAACAGCGATCTTCAAGATCCGCTAGAGGAGGAGGCGGCGCTGGTTCTTATCAACAGCGCGCTTCTCACTATCAACAGCGCTCCGGATTTTCCCAGCAGCGTCCCTCTCAAGGCCTGCTTCCCAGGCCCAATTATCCCAGCACTGGAGCTCCTCCTCGGCTTGCTAGCTCTTCATTTAATCCAAGGCCTGCTGGCCCAAACCCTGACAGAGACATTATTTGCCAGATCTGCTATAAGAAAGGCCACCAAGCCCGCCGCTGCTGGTACAGATCAGATCTGGTCAATTATCCTGAGCCTCCTCCTTCCCAAATTCAAGCCCATTTGGCCCAACCTGCCTCTTTCCAAGCTAATAGTGCTCAAACCACCAACCCTTCTTCGGGTCCCGAATGGTTCCTTGACTCGGGTGCAACTCACCACGTGATGAATGATTTGAACAACCTCTCCTCATTTTTGCCGTACGAAGGGTTCGACCAACTCCACATTGGTAGTGGTGCGGGTATGGCTATAAGTCACATTGGCTCCTCTATTTTCCATTTTTCGAATTATACAATCTCATTGAAGGATGTCTTATTTGTTCCTTCTTTCACCAAAAATCTTGTTAGTCTATCCAAACTCCTACAAGATAATTCCTTACTTATTGAATTTTTCTCTCATCTTTGTGTAATTAAGGACCGCCACACTATGAAGCCTCTTCTTCAAGCCAAGGTTGATAATGGTCTCTACCCTCTTCCCTTTCATATTACACCTCAAGCCTTCTTTGGTGCATGAGTTTCCATCGACTTGTGGCATGCTCGCCTTGGCCATCCCTCTTCAATAACTACTCATAAAATTTTGCATTCCCAAGCTTTACCTTGTAATCAAAATAAGATGTCTTTATGTCATGATTGTCTTGTGGCTAAATCACATCGCTTACCCTTTCTTTCTTGCTCATCTTCTTCTTTATTTCCTCTTGAGATTGTATATTCGGATGTATGGGGACCCGCACCATTGAAATCAAATAACGGTTTTCGTTATTATATTGTGTTCATTGATGATTACTCACGATTTACATGGATTTATTTTTTACACTCTAAGGATGAGGTTTTGCAAGTGTTTTCTTCTTTTAAGAGTCAAGTGGAAAATTTGCTTCAACACTCGATTAAGATTCTCCGTACGGATGGTGGTACGGAGTACAAGCCAATTTCTCGCTCCTTCCCCTCTCTCATTCACCAAACCTCTTGCCCTTACACCCCTCAACAAAACGGGGTGTCGGAACGAAAACATCGTCATATTGTGGAACTTGCCCTTGCTAATATGGTGCATGCTTCTATTCCCGAACGCTTTTGGGACGACATTTTTGCAAGTGTTGTCTATTTAATTAATAGGCAACCCTCCACAAGTGACTCTTCTTCTCCTTTCTTTAAGCTTTTTCATAAACAACCCGACTTTCTCTTCTTACGGGTTTTGGGGTGCTTGTGTTTTCCCTATACACGGCCCTACAATGATCACAAGCTTCAACCTAGGTCAAAGCCATGCATTTTTATTGGTTATCCAAGCTCTCAAAAGGGTTACAAATGTTTACATCTTGCTTCTAACAAAATTTTCGTGTCTAGACATGTAATCTTTGATGAGACGCAGTTTCCTTTCAAGCAAAGCCAATCTGGAGATGTTTCAGCCACTCCCACTCAGCCTCAGTTGGCATCTTGGCTCCCTCTGTTACATTCCCATGCAGGTGCTGGCGACATGCCACATGCGGGCCTCACCCCTCTGGCCTCAGCGGATCCGAATCCCCTTTCAGCCGGCTCTCCTCTAAGTGGTGATTTTCCTTTTTCGGGTACTCCCTCTGTTGGAGCAGATCCCGTCCTCCCTGCGTTTCCCTCTTCTATTGGCCAGCCTATTTCCTCGGGTCCTTCCCTTTCTGCACCGGATCCCACACCAGATATTCAACATTCTTTCGCTGCCTCTCCTCTCCCTGCGGGTGCTTCTCTCCCTGCAGAGGATCCCAAACCTCTTCAAACTTATTCTCGGCGCCAAAAGGTTTCTTCTACCCGAGAGCCTATCACTTCTCTTCATACACTCGATATTCATTCTCTTCCCTCTTCTCAGCCAATTCAATCTACCTCTCTTCATCCTATGATTACGAGGAGCCGCAAAATTAATTGCCCATCTGATCGCATTGCCTTAGTGGCCGAAACCTACTTACAAACCGAACCTAAAACCTACAATCAAGCGAAATCCCATTTGCATTGGGTCGAAGCCATGACCAAGGAACATGATGCCCTTCTATCTAATCATACCTGGGATTTAGTTGCCCCCTCTCCAAATCAGAATGTAATTGGTTGCAAGTGGGTTTACAAGATCAAAAGACGTGCCGATGGCTCTCTCGAACGGTACAAAGCCCGACTTGTCGCTAAAGGCTTTCTTCAAGAAGAGGGTATTGATTATTTTGACACCTATAGTCCTGTTGTGCGCCTAACCACCATTCGTCTTGTGCTTACCATTGCTCTCACACGAGGGTGGCCTCTTCGACAACTTGATGTTCAAAATGCCTTTCTACACGGCCATCTCAATGAAATGGTGTTTATGCAACAACCTCAAGGCTTTGTCGATCCCTCTAAGCCTCATCACGTGTGCCGTCTTTCCAAGGCAATCTATGGTTTGAAACAAAGCCCTAGGGCATGGTTCAATGCTCTAAGCAATGCCCTCCTCCCTCAAGGTTTCAAGGCTTCTCGATATGACCCTTCTCTTTTTATCTTCTTCTCCAAGGGTGTTACTCTCATTCTTCTTGTTTATGTTGACGATATTATCGTTACGGGTTCTAATCTTGAGGTCATTCACTCTCTTGTTCATACCCTTCAAAAGCAATTTCCTATCAAGGATCTTGGCCAATTACATTTCTTTCTTGGTATTGAGGTCACCACAACTTCCAAAGGATTGCATCTTTCTCAAACCAAGTACCTCAAAGATGTCCTAAGCCGAGCAAACATGCTTCATTCTAACCCCCTACCTTCTCCCATGGTACCTAACACCTCACTCTCTAAATTTGATGGTGATCCCTTTGATGATCCGCATCTCTATCGCTCTATTGTTGGCGCTCTCCAATACGCAACTCTCACCCGACCCGACATTGCCTTTGTGGTTAACAAGGTCTCACAATTCATGCAATCACCCACTACTTCTCATTGGGCTGCCGTGAAGCGCATTCTTCGTTATCTCAATGGTACTTTGACTCATGGTATTACCCTCCAACCGGCCCCCTCTCTCTCTCTTCATGCCTATTGTGACGCGGATTGGGCCGGTTCCGTTGACGATCGCAAGTCTTCCGGTTTTTGTGTGTACTTTGGAGCGAACATTATTTCTTGGAGCTCTAAGAAACAGCCCACGGTGGCTCGATCGAGTACCGAAGCCGAATACAAATCACTTGCAATTACTAGTGCCGAACTTAGTTGGCTTCAGTTTTTGTTGGCCGAATTACACATCACTTTACCTTCTCCTCCTACTTTGTGGTGTGACAACATCGGGGCTACTTTCTTGGCCTCGAACCCGATGATAAACTCTCGCACAAAGCATGTCGAAATCGATTATCACTTTGTGCGTGAGCGTGTGGCAAACAAATCCCTTCTCATTCGGTTCCTCTCTTCGAAGGATCAAATTGCGGACATTTTTACCAAACCTCTAGCCTCTCCCCGATTCAGTCTTCTTTCTTCCAAGCTGACACTTACTGCCCATGGCTCAGCTTGCGGGGGGCGTATTGGAGCACTTAGTTAGTTAGAGCAGTTAGTTAGCTTCTGTTAGCTACGGTTTGTTAGACACAGCTGTAATTAGTTAGTGATTAGTTAAGTGATGACAGCTACAGTAATTAGAGGTGCTGTTAATCATAGCAGTAGCCTATATATAGCTGGACTAATCTTGTAAGGATTGATTGAGTTGATAATAAACAGATTACAATTCTCCATTCTATTTCTCTTTGCTTACAGTTTAATTTTGCATTTTTGCAAGATTATTGGTATGTTGAGTAAAAGGGGTCTTATTAGTGCTAAGCCCGAAATGAAATCCTATCTGAGACTTAAATTGAACAATTTTGACGCTTCATGCATACTTTAAAAATCGAGTTGTCTGATTTTCTTAATTTTTTTTTTTTATAAAAGAGAACGTTTTCATTCTACTATATGTATTAAAAATATTTTTCTTTGTTTGAAATAATTTTGATAACAGGTACAGGCGGCAACCCGTCATTGGGAGAGCAAGCTGCGGAGGAGTCAAAGGAGGTCATATCAAATGCACTAAAGGACTCTGATATGGTGTTTATTACAGCTGGTATGGGAGGTGGTACCGGGTCTGGTGCTGCTCCGGTTGTGGCACAGATAGCTAAGGAGGCTGGTTACCTAACCGTTGGTGTAGTCACCTATCCATTTAGCTTCGAGGGCCGTAAACGCTCTTTACAGGTAGTTACAATACTTGTCTGCTAGATGTGCAATTTGTGCTGCTAACTTCAACACCGTTGTGGTTTCTAACAAAGGAATTATATGCTTATCATAAAAACTGACATAAAAAATGAAATCTCATAAAAATAAAAAATTACGACTGTGTATATTTTCTCCATCACTTAGATTGGTCATGCTAAAAATTGGTCATGTTAAAAATTTGGTACAAATTGATGATCATTTGGTTGCATATCAAAAAACAAAAGAACTGAGTAAATCATTCGAGATAGACTAGTTTGTAATCAATTGTACCAAATTTGATTAATGGCCTATCTAAGTAGGGAGAAATGTAAACTTAACCCTCATGAAGCCTCAGTTAAAGCACTTATATTGTAGATTTCCATTTCTCCTGAGATTTAGTTGTGCAATTGGCCCTCAATTTACCCCAATTGTACTTCAATTTTCCCTTAATCCAGCATAAGGTTTTATTCAAGTTGCATTATCTGCAATTGTTCCGCAATCAGTCCAATTTATTTTGCCTAAATAATTTGATCACCCAGTACTGATACTTCATTCATACATTTCTTTGCCAGTATCAGACTTGTACAAGTACTAGGCAGATCTCTAATTTTTTTCTTTTAATTTTTTTTTTGTTACTTAATTGCAGCAGTATGCCAAAGTAGCACTAGTGAAGTCCTATTCATATACAACTGAACTTTGTATTTTCTTTGCTCATGTTTATCTTTCTTCAGGCACTGGAAGCGATAGAGAAGTTGCAGAAGAGCGTGGACACTCTTATAGTAATCCCTAACGACCGGCTTTTGGATGTAGTTGACGAAAACACCCCTCTCCAAGATGCCTTCCTCTTTGCTGATGATGTACTTCGCCAGGGTGTCCAGGGAATTTCTGATATTATCACTGTGAGGAGTACATATGTCACAAAAATAGGACTACCAATTTTTTCTTATAAAAGGTTGTCAAATATTGATATCTGCAATAGTGACTACCAGTTTGGTCAGTAAAAAGAAATAAGCATAAAATCAGTAATGCAGGTGCATTGATACCTTTCTAATAGAAAAAAAATATGGAACGTACCCATTAGATATCTGGTTGCATTGATACCTCTCAAATGGGCCTAAGTAGAGACTAATTCCAGCCTGATGTTAGATATCTGATTGCTTTAGAACCCATTAGATATATTGCTGAACCTCGACTTGATCAACTACTGCGGTCATGTCACCTTAATTTTAACATACTTACTGTTACCATGATAGATACTTAACAGTACTGTCATCAGAGTTGTTGACATTAAGAGTGGCATTTTTTATTAACCAGGGCCGGATTCAATAACCCACCTACAGGAAAAAAATTGTTTTTGAAAGTGCCAATTTCATAATACATTCAAAGCCGTATTTGAAAAGTTACAAAACACGACAGACCGACTTCTAATAATTATGACCTTCATCAAAATTGAGCTGTACTATACCTTGAAATAGAATTCTGTAGCATGTGTACTTGAGAGGAGCTGTGTCTGGTTTCCTCGAGTTTAGTTCTAACAGTTAATATAGGTTGGTGACAAAGACTTATCTAGTGAAGGCGACATAAGCAGTAACGCATATAAATCTCCTACGACCCATTTGATATATTCTTCCTGCTAACAGTAATACAAGAAGCTACACAATTCTGTAATTTTGAAGACCATACTTTCAATGCACAGACCTTATTTTTAACCTCGGCCATATTTTGGAAGTTGGTAACTCATGTTTTGTAATTTTGAACTTGGTATTTTGACTTGCTTATTTGGTCATTAATGTTTCCAAATAGAGGTTCTTACTTATCAGCATTCCGGCACTGTCAAATATGGTTATTGTATTAGTGGGCTTTCCAAAAGTGTAATATGTTCTGAAAATATATACAATTGACATAACAATATTATTGGCATTAATTTGAACAAGGAATTAAAGACCCAGTTCATTTGACCTCCTAAATTGTATTTCTTGTGCAGATACCAGGGTTGGTAAATGTAGATTTTGCGGATGTAAAGGCAGTCATGAAGAACTCAGGCACAGCCATGCTGGGGGTTGGCGTGTCATCAAGCAAAAATCGGGCCCAGGAAGCAGCTGAACAGGCAACCCTTGCTCCTCTCATTGGTTCCTCTATCGAGTCGGCCACTGGCGTCGTGTACAACATAACTGGTGGCAAGGACATCACCTTGCAAGAGGTCAACAAAGTCTCTCAGGTTCAATCTTCACTCTTGCCTCTTCTTTCTCAGCTTTATTCTTCTCTTTTTGCATAAGGTACACCAATGGTCCCTTAAAGTACTTGCTTTACTGTATTTTACTTAGTTCTTCATGTTGTGATTTACACTTGGTCCTTTTCTCGAATTGGAAGGGTAAAAAAAAAAATTGTTTCTTAAGAAGGGGAGTAATTAAAGGTTAATCCTCAATTTAGGATTTATGCTTTAGATATAAATGGCTAAAAACACAGGACCATAGTGATACAACTGAAATATTGAAGGACTAAAATGGAAACTCATTGTTCATGGAGGAGCATTCTTTCACTTACTCTTTCATTTTTTTTCTTCTTTAATAGTCCCATCACTTCCACATACTTGCGTACATCTGCAGCATGAGAAAGATTATTAATACACCTGTGACTCGAGAGATCTCTCTTATGTCTGAATCATGCATAATATCACAAAGGCTTCTTTCTTAATATCTTTGAAAAAGCAAAGTTACCCCACTTTTTCTTCCTAAAGCAGATATAAGGAATCAATGGTCAGTTTGGGCATTATGTGAAGTAGATGGACGAGGGGTTATAGAGGATATTTCATGTTCTGTTGGTTTCTTTCTTTTGTAAAGCTCTGCATAGCATTCTTTTTACACAGAGATGGAGATGATGTTTCTACATGTTACACAACTTAATTTTATTGTAATAAAATTATTTATTTTGTTAGGTGGTGACAAGCCTGGCCGATCCATCAGCAAATATAATTTTTTGGGGCAGTTGTTGATGACCGGTATACGGGGGAGATTCATGTCACAATTATTGCAACCGGCTTCCCTCAGTCTTTCCAAAAGTCACTACTTGCTGACCCTAAGGGGACCCGCTTGTCAGAGATCCAAGATGCAAAGTTAAGTGGGGCCCAACCTATTGGTGTGGCTAGCGGGCCATCTACCCAAGCATCTCCCGCCCCTTCGAGACTGCCTCGGAGGCTCTTTTTCTAATTTTTTGGTCTTTCCAACTGTTAGATGCTTTTGGCAGTTTTTGTTGCGCATTAATTTTATAGGATGTGTTACTTATACTTTTTTTGTTTTTTTGCTTACTTTTTTTTGGGTATTATCTAGCAGTCTATAGGGCTTGTTGTAATGTCATGGTTTTCATGTATTTTACGGTTTAACCAAAGATTGCTAGTGCATATCAGCAGGCGTATGCATATGCTTTCGGCATCCCCAAATACTGTCACGACCTTTTGAGTCAAGTAGCAGTGAGTTCACGTTCGCTGCCATCAATATTATAGTATGTCACTGCTACTGTATCTATACAGTAAAATCG
>JAJGRW010000701.1:1293466-1307888 GCA_025461045.1 Carex parvula
AGCAACATTATTTAAGAAAATAATTCATCAACAATACTTGTATAATGCATATCAATTATTTTAATAGTTTCTTGTCTAAAGAATATGCTTGGCCGTACTAACACACACCAGACTTAGCCTTATTTCAGCTCATTCTGTAAAAGCAAGTACTGCAACTAAATCAGGAATCAAAACCTATTTCTGAAGATATGTCTAATATCATTCCAGCTAAAACAGGGAAGCACTTCACAAAGAAGGCATCTAATTGTAGTCAAATCTGTTTAGTGTTCTGTCAAATTTAGCCTTTCATACTAGATGCAGAGGAATAGGACATATTCCTCGTCAGAATCTCTTATTGCAAGATAAACTAAATGAAAATGGAACTACTGTAAAATATGCCAGAATTTTATCCTGTGATCAGGAATTAAGAGTTACGCTTGTGCCAAAAAAAACTTTATTTGTTTCTGAGAAAATAATTATGAAATTAAGAAACTGCTTTGCATGTACCTGCCACAAAAACCAGAAAAGAAGAGTTCACCCAAGCAAATGTAAGAGTCTGAAAAGAAGGTCAATTTTTAAATTTGAGTGTACAAAAGAAGAACAAAAAAACAAAAAATGAAACATTATCATGGTAAAAGACAAGCATGCAGCACATTGAACATTTATGCAGGGATAAAAGTGATGTAACCAATTACTTCAGGGTATGGACAATATTTTGTAGTTTCGCCAGGGGTAAGAATGTAAAACTTAAAAATTGACAATACCTGAGGTATAATCATGGAAAGGTTTTTTTTCATCATGTCCATGGCCATGTTTGGGTCCTGAAACATCTGCGCTTGTGCCTTCTGTGCATCTTCTTTCGGGACATAAAGCAGACCGTTTTCCTATTACAGCCATGAAACTCTTTCTTTATGAACAAAAGCCTCATGTGATGCAGTTATACAACTTATGGCAATACCGTTTCTTTTCCCAGTAATTCTCTCTCTCTCTCTCTCTCTCTCTCTCTCTCTCAATTATGATTACCATAAAAAGCTTTGTTTGGTTGAGCGGCAAAGTTACATGCAATAACTTAATAAAATTTCAGAGCTTATCTTAGGTATGTAACATCATAGCATACCCCCATGGATGTTTAGTCAATCATACATAAAACCGGTATAGTCCCGGCAGGTATTGTATCTGATGCGCTAAGCAATATCCATACCAACACTTATATGCCTCAATAGATAGTCAATACTCACATCAACAGGCCTCAGTGGATAGTTGGCTGAAACAAAATCTTTAGGCAGACATCTCATTGCAGAGTTCAAAATAACAAAACATCGACTATGAACTTAAAGGGCACTCAGAACAGGACGCAATCAGTTCCACTGAGCAAGAACATGTACTGTACTGTTATCTGGTACTAATACTTTGTGTACCTCATTGGTGAAGTAAATTCGCCGAGAGCGAAATGACTTTGATGGAATTAGATGAGCCCCAGACCTCAAATTTCTTGCTCTGATTACTGCTTGCCTACATAAAAAGTGAAATAAATTACCAAAAATTTAGGTGTGTTTTCTTACTTGAAGTGGGTGAATACTTGGTAATCAAGTACAGATTTTTTTCCTGTTGATATCAACTCAAGTAAAGTTTTGTTTTAACTCAAGTAGATTGTTTTCCTGTTGGAGTAAACTTAAAACAAAAAGAAACAAAGCTAATTGTTTTGTAACTCATTGCAGCATCACGCTCTACAGAAAATCATGACGATGAGATCTAAGTATCGACTGGAACTTACTCAAATTAAAACAAAATTTCTTCCAAAACCAAAAGTCTATAGCTTGGGGAACTGTATTCCCAATAAAATCCTATATTGAATTACAAAATAATGACGATCAAATCAACAACCGGTTGGAAAACAAGTATTCATAACTAAACATAAAATAATTGAAATTTGCACGAAAATAAATAGAAATACCCTTCTTTTATCGCCTTTGCGTCAGGATTCTGTGACGATCGGGTTAGCTTGGAGACGAAATAGCGGAGAATCCCTATGAGAACCATCACAACAGAGAGAGGCACCAAGACCCAATTCCTAATCGCCGTGTCCAAAACCAGATCATCGGCCATTTTTGCTCAAGTGAAGCTCGAAGAACGAAGAGAGAGAGAGATAGAGAGAGAGATCTGGTCGAGAATGGGGAGATGCAAACTGTAGCTTGGGTAAGGACCTTGAATGAATCGACGGTCCTGATTCTAAATTAAGGAAAGACCTCTTTGCTTTTCGGAATGATCCCTGTAGTATATTTCATATTATCATAAATAAAAAAAAAGGAGAACTTCATGTATACCACTCAAAAACTATGAAATTACGTATATTTTTCTCCAAATTTCATAATTACACATTTACCATTTTAAATTCTAATAAGCCACGTGTTTATCTAATTAATTGAAAACTAATATTAATTAAGTTTAATCTTATATAAAAAATATAATTAAGTCCTCCCTTCTTCCTTCCACTTCCTTCTAGACGAAAATGATGATTGCTCTTGTTTTCTTCTGCCTTTAGCGACAAAATTGTGTCTCTTTCTCTTTCCTCCCGCTAAACATCTCCTTTTAATCGCTTCTAACTCTCTTCAGCACCAATTCATCGCTCTTGATAAAGATAGTATCCGAGAAGAAAGAACTCTTAAAGTCTAGATAAGAGATCACATCAGAAGAAAAAGAGAGACTTACATAGAAACTTGGAATATATACACCCACAATCGAGCAAGTCCTTCAATTTGAGATTTTTCTGACCTCGCAACAAATGGCTAATGCCACTTCATCCATGAAAATCGGACCCGCAGACTTCCACAAGCTAGCGGCGGAACATAGTAGAGAGCAAAGAGGGCTAAGCCACCCTATAAATTGAAATTTTATACTTTAGTCCATTAAATTTTGTAATTCTCATATGTATTAATACCTTTTAGCCCCCTTATAAAATGAAATTGCACTATATTTGATTTTTCAGCCCCCTCAATCTCTGTTTTCTAGTTCTGCCCCTGCCTCAAGCCCATAACAGTCAGCAAGATAACATAGTCTTGTTCACAAAATGAAAAATTAAGGGTCTGCATTTTACGTTTGAAGTATCTTCTCTTTTATTTCCAATAGATGAAAAATCACAAGTTACATAACTATATGGTGACGGAAATCCAATACCTCCTAATTATTGTGGTATAATCTTTGTGGGGTCATTCGGCAACAAGAGATTAAGAGTAGAGGATTAAGAGCTTAAGAAGCGGTAAGGAACTTTGTAGGTGAAAGCTAAGGAAGCTAAAGGAAGGAGTGGAGATGCCTTAAGGTCCAGGCAAAAAGAGGTTAAAGGAGATGATCTTAATCCGCGCTAAAGAATCGGTGTTCGGTAGGATTAAGCGACTAAGGAAGTTAAAGGAAGCGGATTAAGCCTTAAGAAGGCTTAATCCCTTATTCCTGAATAGCCCTGTAGGTGATCATATATCTGATTTATTAGGTGAGCAATTTGTATGAAAAGAAAGAAAAAATTTCAGTGAATTACAGGCTTTTGTTTCCTGTGCAGATATTCCCTTTGTTATTACAAGCTTCTAGAGATTAGTCATTTCAAACATTTGAAGTTGAATCAAGAGTGTGTATGTATTAATTTGATTTGTTTGAATTTCAATATTTGAATTTTTTTGCGGTTATATTAGTGAACTGAAGTTTATGTATAACATACTTTGGATAGAGTCTCTAAGTTTATCAGCTAGATTTATTTTCTTTATTTCTCCATTTGCACCATAGAATCTGTTTAAAAGTTTAGGTTTGCTTTATTAGACCAAGGAAATGATTTGAGTTATGAGAATGCGTCAAGTTTTAATTAATTACTAATTAATTATAGTTTTAAGAATCTTAAATATAATTAATTTGAGTTTTGGGTATATTCGATATATATTTAAATTGTATTTGATAAATATGTGAGTTATTAGAATTTTAAATGGTAAATCCGTAATTAAAAAATTTAAAGAGGGGCAAACATCTATAATTTCATAATTTTGAAGTGGTATATATAAAATTTTCCCAATAAAAAAATAGCTCTCTTATTGGAAAAGCATGTTTATATAATTAGGGTATCGTTGTTTATTGGAAAAGAATGTTTATATTAGGGTATCGTTGTTTATGTTGAGTATTGTATCGGTCGGTACCGTGGGCGAGTTGTGGAATTCTAAAAAAACTGCGTTTATTTTGGAGAAATAAGTTGAATTATTTGGACCGTCTAAAATGTTGGAATTTGAGTATGTAAACTAGAGAGCTGCTTGGGTCTGATGGGTTTCAGAACTGTCCGATCTACTTTAAAATTCGTGCACATGAATTTTAAAGCATACGCGAAAGTTGCGGGCGCGAATTTTAAAACAGATCGGACGGTCATCAAACCCATCGAACTCACTTTGAGCCGATGGGCATCGGACCCAAATTGACCTCTGTAAACTAATATGTAATACAAATGCATAGTTCGATGAAGAGATGTGTTTTTTTGTTAAAGAATATGTCATTTTGTTGAAGTATATATCTTTATATTCTATGTATACAAAGGCAGACCTAGAATATGAGGTATGAAAATGTACAAAACAAATTTCAACAAAGAGATAATTCCGAGTACTAGGTTATACGTCAATTATTCGGTACTTAAGATTAAACAGTTTGGTGTTTCCAATTTATGTAGTCGAATTTTTTAGTATTAACACCTACCTTGTAAATTGTTAATATGTATATTACTAAGTGTTTAGACCTTCACTGTTAGATATTTATTTACACTTGCAAAGTCGAATGTTTACACTTTTAGTCTCTACCTATTTCGTTAAGTATTAATTCTATACTACAGTGTTTATGTCTTCATTGTTAAGTATTTATACATGTTATTTTCGCAAGCGTAGTGAATATTAAAATCTATATAGTCAATTATGTACCTCAATTGTCTGATCTTAGATTTATAAAGCCAGGTACTTATCATAAACATTATTGTGCACAAGTTCACAACATAATTACATTTTTATTAATGTTAACTATAGATAAACAAATATATTATAAAAAAAATATGCAATAGAGGACGAGATATTCAAAATTTTGCTAAGAAAAAAAAGGACGGAAGAACGGAAAAATATGGTTTCTACGAAAAGAATGACGAACAAAGATGTTTGTTGGAAAAAAAGAACAACAGATATCATAAAAGAAAAGAGGCTGAGTCAAAAATGTCAGGGACAAACTTGAAAACAATATCACAAAACAAAGAGAATGGAGTAGGTCTGATGCCCATTGGATCTACTTTAGGTTCAACGAGCATTATGACCTTCCGATCTAATTTAAAATTTGTGAGCACGAAAATTGAAACAGACACACAAGAATTTTAAAGCGTTCCACACGAATCTTAAAGAAAATAAACAGTGATTAAACTCATCGAACGAGAGTAGGTCCGATGCCCATCGGACCTACTCTCAAGTTGAAAACAAAAGATGGTTTCTCTAAATTAAATAAAGAGGGAGGAAAAAGTTTTGACTCATCCTATTTTTTCCAATGTTTTTATATAGTCATGTTTTATCTCCTTTTTTCTTTTTTACTAAAAATGGTTAAAATAAACTCAACCCGCAGCTTCTGCGAAAATTTTCAAAAAAAAAAAAAAAAACTCACCCCTACATAAATTGTCCCAACATGATCATCCCACAATCTAAAATAGTAAGTGTGATGTATTAAACAAAATAAAAAAAAAGTTTGTTAATGACCGCAATCTAAATTTTGAATATCACGTGGACAAATTTCTACATCGAAAATACGTATTTCACAGTAAAATATCTTGTCATTCTACGAAGAAATGCATGTTTGATTTTCTCAAGAAATATTTAAAGTGTTAAAGTTAAAAATATCCTTGTATAAAAAAAATATATTTTTTTTGTTTGAGTAATAATAGATTTTCAGTAGAGTTTCTTTTTTAAGGTTAGATTGTATTGATAAATTAAAACAAGTTTATATACAAGGTCCTATAAGAAACCTATATACACGTGCAGTATGAAAAGAAAAATTAGATATAAACAAAAGAATAATTGATTTTCAGTAAGTAGAGTAACTTTTATCTTCGCTAATATATAATAATTGCAGAGATAATTAATTTACTATAATATTTTTGCAAGACATTTCAATACATCCTTAGCACGGTGCTCCATCTTGGGTAGGGCCCACTCATGATGTATAATGTCCAAACTATCCCTCTCTACGCCTAAGCCCTGGTAAATTTACAACAAACATTTCCCAGATTAATTGCTATCATTTTCTAATCAGACAATATCATGTAAATATCATGGATCAAACACTAAATATCATGGATCATGACAGCCATTGCTTCATAGAAATAACACACATTATTCACAATAATTCAAATTCTTTGATACCTGTGATGCGTTGAAACCAAATGCACCACCGCTCATTTGCATCATCTTATGTGCATCATCAGTCGCTGAATTGAAGTAAAAAACAAACACCGTTAAAAGTCTGCAAATGTTTTAACAACCAGATAGAAGAGGAGGGATCCACTTGTAACATTTGTAAGTTATAACATCTTAAAAAATTTGGTTTTTCAATTTTCAAAGTCCAAACAGTCGATCCATACTGTTCAACATAATCTCTATATTAAATTGTGTTTGGAGATCAAATTTTACATTCTTTTTAGTATGGAGATCATGTTGAACGGTTTGGATCGACTGTTTGAATTTTGAAAATTGCAAAACCAAATTGTCGTAGGATGTTGTAAGTGGATCCCTCTTCTAGATAATAATACCAATAAACATAAATCCAATCCAACTTACCATTTTCTTCTCCAAGAATGAGACTGAAGAAACCCCTCAATCCGAAGAGATTCAAGAAATACCTAAACAGGGGCAAAACAGTAAACAGACCAAATTAATCCTAATTTGTGACAACACTGGACTAGTCCAAAACAAAAATAATCCGCACGACAAATTAGAGCAGCCCCTGCCTACCAAGAAATTAATATCCAAATACCCTTCAGTCCACTGATGAAAAAGGCTCAAAGTACATCACCTTCAGCACTGTTTCATTGCACCCAAAGGAAAAGACCTTGGGCATTTTGGGAAATATAGCTGAGGCTATAGTGGAAATGTGGGTGCCATAAAAACTTTCCTCAGAACTAACTGTCAAAATGAAATGTCATGCACAGCTTTGTAAATCAATTTATCTCAGCAAAATAAGACAATCTATGCACACCCTCACAAATCCATAACCTATCGAGAGATATGAGTAGAGTAATGCTAATCATTTAATTGATCGACTTGGAGATGAGGGGACTCAATTGATGTTTTCAGTGCTTTATATGGGCCTAAGTGTCTTCAACTTTTCGAGAGAGACAAAGGATGTCTTGAGTTTTTGTGGGGCACAAGTGAACTTTTGATTAAATTAAAGTAATAACAAATTAACAACTTTTACCAAGAACGGCTGCTGACATAGCTGACATCAACAGTGCTCAAGTCAATGCCATATTGCAGCATGGCCCGAAATCGAGGTGTTAATGGAAAAGGTATCTTTGCTGAGATATCAAATATATAATTCACAAGAAAAAGCATGTCACCGATGCTCGTAAATAAAGAGCAGTGATGATTATAAACAACATTTATCTAAGAAAATAATTCATCAACAATACTTGTATAATCCAAATCAATTATTTTATTAGCTTCTTGTCTAAAGAATATGGTTGGCCGTACTAACACACACCAGACTTAGCCTTATTTCAGCTCATTCCGTAAAAGCAACTAAAGGTACTAACTCAGGAATCAAAACCTATTTCTCAAGATATGTCTAATATTATCAGCTAAAACAGGGAAACACTGCACAAAGAAGACATCTAATTGTAGTCAAATCTGCTTTGTATTCTGTCAAATTTAGCCTTTTGTACTAGATGCAGAGGAATAGGACATGTTCCTCGTCAGTATCTCTTATTGCAAGATAAAGTAAATGAAAATGGAAATACTGTAAAATATGCCCGAAGTTCATCCTGTGATCGGGAATTAGGAGTAATGTTTGTGCCAAAAAAATACTTTTATTTGTTTCTGAGAAATAATTATGAAACTAAAAATCTGCTTTGCATGTACCTGCCACAAAACCGGAAAAGAAGAAGTTCACCCAAGCATATGTAAGAGACTGAAATAAGGGAGATGCAAGAATCTGAAAAGAAGGTCAACTTTTAAATTTGAGTGTACAATAGAAGAACTAAAAACAAAAAATAAAAAATTAACTATTATCATGGTAAATGACAAGCATGCAGCACATTGAACATTCATGAAGGGATAAGCATGATGTAACCAATTACTTCGGGGCATGGGTAATATTTTGTAGTTTCGCAGGGGTAAGAATGTAAAACTTAAAAATTGACAATACCTGAGGTAGGTTTTTTTTCGTCATGTCCATGGCCATGTTTGGGTCCTGAAACATCGGTGCTTGTGCCCTCTGTGCCTCTTCTCTTGGGACATAAAGCGGCCCGTTTTCCTATTATAGCCATGAAACTCTTTCTTTATGAACAAAAGCCTCATGTGATGCAGTTATACAACTTATGGAATACCTTTTCTTTTCCCAGTAACTCTCTCTCTCTCTCTCAATTATGATTACCATAACAGCTTTGTTTGGTTGAGCGGCAAAGTTACATGCAATAGCTTATTAAAATATCAGAGCTTATCGTAGGTATTTAACATCATAGCATACCCATTGGATGCTTAGTCAATCATACATAAAACCGGTATAGTCCTGGCAGGTATTGTATTCTAATGCGCTAAGCAATACCCATACCAACAGATATATGCCTCAATAGATGGTCAATACTCTAATCAACAGGCCACAGTGGATAGTTGGCTGAAACAAAATCTTTAGGCAGACATCTAATTGCAGAATTCAAAATAACAAAACATCGACTACAAACTTTATGGGCACTCAAAACAGGACGCAGTCAGTGCAAGAACCAGTACTGTACTGTTATCTGGTACTAAAATTTTGTGTACCTCATTGGTGAAGTAAATTTGCCGAGAGCGAAATGACTTTGATGGAATTAGATGGGCCCCAGACCTCAAATTTCTTGCTCTAATTACAGCTTGCCTACATACAAAATTAAAGAAATTACCAAAAAATTAGGTGTGTTTTCTTACTTGAAGTGGGTGAAACTTGGTAATCAAGTACAGATTCTTTTTTCCTATCGATGTTAACTCAAATAGAATTTTGTCTAGTTCAACTTTCTAAGACACGAAGTAATGTCCAGCTTGCTGTGCATGGGGGTAAACTTAAACCCAAAGAAACAAAGCTAATTGTTTTGTATCGCATAGCAGCATCACGGCCTACCGAAAATCAAGACAATAAGATCTGATTATCGACTGGAACTTACTCAGATTTAAAAAGAAATTCTTCCAAAACCAAAGGGCAACTGTATTTTCCCAATATAATCCTAAATTTGGTAACAAAATAATGACGATCAAATCAACACCAATTGGAAAACAAATATTGACATCTAAACATAAAATAAAAGAACTTTGCACGAAAATAAACAGAAATACCCTTCTTTTATTGCCTTTTTGTCAGGATTCTGTGATGATCGGGTTAGCTTGGAGACGAAGTAGCGGAGAATCCCTATGAGAACCATCACAACAGAGAGAGGCACCAATACCCAATTCCTAATCGCCGTGTCCAAAACCAGATCATCCGCCATTTTTGCTCACGTCAAGCTCGAGGAGCGGAGAGAGAGAGAGATAGCGCGCGCGTCAAGTTTTAAAAAAAGAGAGAGATCTGGTCGATGCAAACTGGAGCTTTATATAATTAGGGACCTGTGATTCTAAATTAACGAAAGACGTCTTTCCTTTTTCAAAATGATCCCTGTAATATATCATAAATAAATAAAAAGAGCCATCTAATTGGATTTATATAAGGCAAATTCTTCTATGCACCTAAGGACCTATTTGTAAAATAAGCATATTTTCATTTTCAAAGTTCAAACAGTCGATCCGACCGTTCAACATTATCTCCATATTAAAATGTACTTGGAGGTCAAATTTTACATTTTTTTAAATTTTTTACTATTTATTAAGTATTTTACAAAACTAGTCAAATTCAGACCATTGAATTTTGTACCCATCTTAATAAATAGTAAAAAAATTAAAAAAAATGTAAAATTTGTCCTCCAAGTACATTTTAATATGGAGATAATGTTGAACGGTCGGATCGACTGTTTGATCTTTGAAAATGAAAATATGCTCATTTTACAAATAAGTCCTTAGATGCATAGAAGCATCCCTCTTTATATAATTAGCAATGTTTTAAATAGCGTTTATAGCGTCATAGCGGGAAGGTTAAAAAAAAAGCTATAGCGAATAGCGTAGCTATAGCGGAAGCTATGCCAAATAGCGTATTTTTTTTTATAAAAATTATATTATATATTTGTACTATATATTAACATTATCTAAAGTTTCATAGAACAATAAATAACACCAAATTAATTAAGAAATTATAATATTCATATTGAACTAGTACAAAAGTCCACGGTTCAAAATATCCATAATAATATCATAAACTATTGAACTTTTTCTATACAAAATATCTTAAGCATCATGATTCATTCTATTTTTTTTTTCTATTCAAATTTCAAAATAACCTAGACATCATGATTCATTCTATCTTAAGTCCATATAAGTTGCTATTTTTAAAAGCCCATATAAATTTTATGAATCTTTATTTAAGCCCATATAAATAGTCTAAAAAAGCCCAATATGCATAGCGCGCAAATAGCGCGCTACACGCTATGCGCTATAGCGGCCGTAGCGCAATTATCGTATTTTCATGCCATAGCTTAGCGTTTAGGGTCCAAAAACGCTATAGCGGCGCTATTTAGAGCACTGATAATTAGGGTAACGGTGTTTATTTTGAGCATTGTATTGGTCGGTATCGTGGGCGAATTGTGGAAGTCTAAATTACAGTTGTTTATTTTCGGAGGAACAAGTTGATTTATTTGGACCATCTAAAAATAATTTAGTTATTGTCAATTTGGCTTATTAAAATAATTATTATATCGCCCAGCTGCTTTGCACCGGTTCTCATATTCTGATATTCTCGTAATTGATGAAAAATATGATTTTTTTTGTCGACTACAAGGGTCTGTTCGGTGCGGTTATTGTGCATGTGAGAAAAAAAATTCAACTGAAATTTATTTCCCACGCACACAGTAACAGACAGTTCAAATTGGCTCATATTCCGAATCCATTCCCAATCCCAATTGGAGGCCGAACAGGCCCTAATTAAAAAATTGAGTCGTCTTCTGATTTGTCCTTTTAACTTCTTTTGTACACTTAAATCAACACCGTGTGTTTACAGTCCTACGAGCCTTAGGTCTAGTTTGGATAGGTACTGTTTGGTTAAGCACAGTAGGTGTCATGCATCATCCCTTTCTCCGTATGAAAAACATAAAAGATTAAGGCTCTGTTCGGCCACGCTTTAGGAACGGAAACGGGAATGGGCTCGGGTCCAATTTGAACTGAAACAGTATTGTGCGCGTGGGTTTTTTTTCCACGAAATCATAATGATTATTTTTTTCCCCACGCGCACAGTAAAGCGCCAAATAGAGTCTAAGAGTAGGGTTAAAATGGTCCATCTTTTTTATATTTCAATGATACCTTACATTTTCATCTCTGTTTTAAAAGTTCAAACAGTTAATATAAGCTGCTCAACATGATCTCCACGCTAAAATGTACTTCAAAATCAAATTTTATATATTTTTTTAAATTTATTAATTTTTAAATAGATACAAAATTATAATTTTTTAAATAGGTCCAAAATCTACCATCAAATAACATAGAAAGAGGTCCGCTATATATCTTACCTAAAATAATTACCCAAAAATAGTTATAGATCTTTTTAAAAAGTAGTACAATGTGTTTGAAAAAGTTAAGCTAAAAACAACACCAAATAAATAAGGAAACAGCTAAAATTAGCATCAGGGCCTGTTCAGCTGCAAGGCGGGAACGGGATGAGCTTGGATTCGGGTCCAATTTGAATGGCCAAAACACTGTGCACATGGGAAAAAAAAAATCCACTCTAAGTGAATTTTTTTTTCCCTCTAGAACAATGGCAGCCGAACAGACCCTCAGTGCATCCATGCCGCATCGGTGTTGCACTATTTGGATAATTTGGTCATAACTTCTTTATCCGAATTTTGATTATTGCGATTCAAGATTCCTTGGAAAGCTAACAACAAGCTCTACAACAACACGAACACATAATCTTAAATTCTTAATCGTTCCATGACCTTCTTAAACAGTATTTGAGCTCAGCATCTGTCTTCATATCCCAACAGAATGGTGAATATTAACACCTACATATATAATCAGTTGTTTATACCTCAACTGTGTGATTTTTTTTAAGATTTACAAAGTCATATATTTAATAATCACCAACATTATTGTGCAGAAGTTCACAATATGATTGCATTTTTCTGATATTAATTACGGATATACAAAAAAAAATTAAAAGTAAACAATAATGGGCTAGATATTAAAAAAAATTAAGAAAAAAAAGGACAGAAGAACCGAAAAATGTGATTTCTAAAAAGAAGAATGACTGATAAAGATGTTTGATAAAAAAAAAGACAAAAGAATCAACACATACCATAAAAGAAAAGAAAGAGAAGTTTTCTAAATAATATGTGAGAAAAAAGTTTTGGCTCATCTTATTTTTTCTAATGTTTTTATAGTCATGTTTTATCTATTTTTTTATCAAAGATGTTTAAAATAAATTTGCCTCGCATAAAAATTGTCCTGCTATTGACAAGGGGTGAAAACGGAGCGAATACGGAACGGATAGTGGTAAAACTATATCCATATCCTTTTTAATTTTCCGGATACAGATACGGATCAGATATCAGCTGGAAAATACCAAAGTTCATAATATTTATTTAATTTTAATAGTGAATAACAATATTTTCATAATATATATTAAAATATCTGATATATATCTACTATTCAAGATACAAATAATTTAAACGTAAAACCATATCAGTATCCATATCCATACGAATATTCGGATATCGAATATTCACATCTAATTTTCCGAATACAAATTGAATATGGATAGAATATTATCCATACCGTTTTCACCCCTAGCTATTGTCCTATAATCTCAAATAGAAAGTCCAACGGATTAAACAAGCTACAAAAAAAAATGTTTATTGGCCTAGTCCGCGCATTAAGAATAATGACCGCTATACAATTTTCAATATCACATGGTCAAATTTCTATATCAAGAACACGTGTTTCACAGTGAAATATCTTGCTATTCTACGATAAATGTTTAATTTTCTCGAAAATTATTCAAAGAGTGTTAAATTAATAGATCCCTTTGAGTGGGACTATGATAATATGATCCACTCATGATGGAGATTTATATTTTTATTTTCAAAATTCAAACGGTTAATCCGAACTGTTAAATATAATCTCTCTATGAAAATGTATTTGAAAATCAAATTTTATACTTTTAGGTAATTTTACTATATTTTTGGTAGAAAATCACTTAATCTAAAATTCTGGATCATTTGAAAGAAGTGGATTTCTAACAAACTAAAAAAAAAATTCTAAAGTTTGATTTCTAAGTACTTTTTCATATCGAGATTATGTTGATCGGTCGGATCGACTATTTAAAATTTGCAAAATAGAAATATGAATTCCTATTATCAGTTGATCAGTAATATGCATATTGTCATAGCATCATCACCCATGAGCTCATGTATAAAAAAGAAATATTTTTAATTGAGTTATGATAGATTTTAGTAGAGTTACTTTTTATCTTGGGTAAATTTAATGGGGTCACTAAACTTTTTTTTTTTTTTTTTTTTGTAATTAGTCACTCAAGTTTAATTTATTTCTCCGGAATTTTTAATTTTATATTTGTTTCAATTAAGTTACTTTTGTATTATTTTCGTGTAAAATAATAACGCCATACAGCGTGGCAATCAATTCATATATAACTCATCACTTTATGTATCTAGTTCAAATACATTAGTTTGATTTTAGGTGGAATCTACATCATATTATGTTATTATTTTTAACGAAAATAGTAACAAAGTAACTTGATTGGAACAATTATAAAGTTTAATGATTTTAAAGGGACACATAAATTGAATAACTAAGTTGTAACAAAAAAAAACAAAATTTAGTGACCACTAACAAAATTTATCATTTTATCTTCGCTAATTTATAATAATTGTACCTCTTTAAAAAGTTACAAGACTCTCTTTAAAAAAAAGGCCATACTTAAGCGCAAATAAAAACTTCAAATGTAAGAAAAAGTATCCGGTGATCGAATATAACAAATCTCATATATAATCTCATAACAAAAAACCGTACAATTTTTTAATTTTTTTTTTGTTAACACCTATTTTGTGGCCGGGATC